>BMAC01000699.1:541900-670986 GCA_014905375.1 Phtheirospermum japonicum
ACGCCGCACGACCAGAAATCAAAAGCTTGGGTCCCGGCATACAAATCGACGCCGCACGACCAGATATCCGCCTTAGCCTCGTCGTAGCCCTTGGTCCTCAGAACCTCCGGCGCGATGTACGCCGGCGTCCCGCACTGGGTGTGGAGGAGCCCGTCGCTGCTTCGATTCTCGTACAGAGCCGACAATCCGAAATCGGAGATTTTCAGATCCCCGCAGGTTTCTTGCGTTGAAGAAGAAAGGAAGAAGGAAAAGGGGGCTGCGTTGGGATCTAATCATAGTGATTAGGTTAAAAGACATTAGGTAAAAAGACATAAACATCCCTTACATACCATATTATTGATTTAATGAAATTAAAAAAAATAGAAAAAATCGTGGCCACACACATGATTAGATCTAAGGCCAAGATTAGTCCTTAGGTTATAATGACGAGATTCTCATTTAAACCCAATCACACACATATATATATATATATATATATATATATATATATATATATTGAAGATTGAATGCATTTCTACATTCCCGTATTTAGTAATACCTGAACTCTTTCTTCTGTATCGAGCATCATCGAAATACGCAAGAATATTATTTTTACGGAAAATGTCATTTGTGGGAATTTCAATCGAGATACCTGAATCATTCACGCGTTCTTGCATTGATTATGGTGGAATGATGAATCTATTTCTTCTTCTATTTGAGAATAAATCAGAATTCTGATAGAATCGTATATATATATATATAAATAAAAGTTAGCACAATAATAAACATTCATACAAAATTAACTAACTATTACATTTAAATAGTACAATAATAATTATTTGCTCATACGATTAGGTAACAATTAATCATCATCTGATATTCATATTTCTCCAATACAATATCAGATGTAAGCAAAATAAGATAGGACTTATAACTTATATGCATAGTCAAAATATTAACCTTGCATGACTTTTTAGTTTGGGTGTGGGGTATTAATTTATAAAATACTCATATATTATGGCCCAATTTAAAAATAAAGAAATACGATCATTGAAAAGACTTACGCATTAACACGCCTAGACAATTAACTTTTGTGTTGACCATCTTTTTTCACGCTTACTCTATCGATGGGGCGTTTTGTACGCGTTTTACGCTTGCCTTTTGACGCCTTTTCGAATACTGTCATCGTATGAAAAGCATGTAAACTTAATCTGATACTTCTTATTATTAATTGAAAATTTATAAAGTTCCCATTAGTATATCCGTCGCTTTCACAATGTTAATCGAAAGAGGACGCACGTGCTCCATAGGCTCCCAGATAAACACATTTCCACGTGTAAACCTCAACACCACATCCGGCAGCATTCTTCTTCTCCCTCACCATTATCCATACCATACCTTACTCAGTCACTCCTTCGCACTGTTAATTAAATCAACACCCATGGAAGACTAAAGAATAAATATTCAACCCTCTCAATCTCCCACCTCCTCCACATAATCCTAATCATCAATTCTTTCTTCACTTATACCATTAATTAATTCACACTTTTCCCCATTCCCTCTCATAGCTTGAAAAAAAAAAGAAAAGAAAGAAAACTCTAATGGCTTTGCCTCAACTCTTACATTCCCCTCAATCTTCCTCTTCTTCCTTAATTTCTCAGAAACCCCACTTAAACCCGACCAATTACCCCAAACCATCCTGTGAATTCTTCGCTCCGCCGCACCACCGCTGCCAGCGGCGGCGCAAACCGAATCCCCTCACCTGCTCCGCCTCCTCCTTCTCGGAGAAGCACCACACCAACCCCCCCAAGTCGGACGACGTCGTGGAGCTCCCCCTCTTCCCCCTCCCCTTGGTCCTCTTCCCCGGCGCGATCCTCCCCCTCCAAATCTTCGAGTTCCGGTACCGCATGATGATGCACACGCTCCTCCACACCGACCTCCGGTTCGGCGTGATCTACACCGATCCCGCCACCGGCACGGCCGACGTCGGCTGCGTCGGCGAGGTCGTCAAGCATGAGCGCCTCGTCGACGACCGCTTCTTCCTCATCTGCAAGGGCCAGGAACGCTTCCGCGTCACCCGCCTGGTCCGCACGAAACCCTACCTGGTGGCAGAGGTGACGTGGCTCGAGGACCGCCCCTCAGCCGCCGCGGACGGAGAGGATCTGGACGCGCTGGCGAGTGAAGTCGAAATGTACATGAAGGATGTGATTAGGTTATCGAACCGATTGAACGGGAAACCTGAGAAGGAGGTTGGGGATTTGAGGAGGAACCTATTTCCGACCCCATTTTCGTTCTTCGTCGGGAGTACGTTCGAGGGGGCCCCACGCGAGCAGCAGGCGTTGCTGGAGGTTGAAGACACGGCGATGAGATTGAAGAGAGAGAAAGAGACTCTGAGGAATACTTTGAATTACTTGACGGCTGCATCCGCGGTTAAGGATGTTTTCCCATCTTCATGACGGTATAGTTTTCTTTGATGTGTATAACTTTGTTATAGTTATGCACTAATACAGACACATTGTTTTAATGGGAATATGTAAAAACATTGATTGATGTCTAATAGATAAATCTGAGTTTGTAATTGGTCTGCGGTGTTTGTTTTCTTGTTTCTTGGAGTTATTGTGAGTATGGAAAGGTTAAGTTTCATGAGTTCAGAATTTGAATCTTGGCCATGACTATGATTGGTGGTTGACCTACTTTAGCATACGGGATTGGAATAGTGTAGTTTTAGCCGAAGATTATTAGGTTTTGTTGGGGATGTGCCCCATAAATTCGGCCATAGCTTTTATCAAGTTGCGCTTTTCAGGTTGTAATATGAGGACGGCTTTGATGATTGGTTCTCAGCTTACTTCCTAAGTAGGAGAAGTGAGATTTAGTGAAGTGGTGTATGCTGATATGTTTCAATGCAAAGGCTTTGGCGCCATGTGGGAATAAGTGTGTGTTATGTGAAAATTAGCTCTCAAAAATTATCTTCAAGGCTTAACCTTTTCCCCCCCTGAAAGAACAAGAAAAGTAGTCTTTCTTTTGTTTTATTTGCGTATAAGTCATATCAAAAGTAGAATGAGAAATCTAAAGCACCCTCCCCTGCTTGCATTAAAATTGTGATTAATTGGAAGCAGAATCACAAGGTTGTATTTGCAAACACAAAAAATGAGATTTTATTTTACAGTGAAAAAGCTGAGAATCACTTTTTTGTGTGTGTTTGCCAAAACTCCCTTGGTATTTTAGAAGATAGAATTATTAAAAGGCAAAAATTAAGGGAAGAAAAGCCTGTGTTGCTACGTTTTAAGTTTTCTATTAACTGGTTTTGCAGTTTGCTTTTGCTTATAAAGTATGTGTTCATAATTTGGGAGTCGTTTTTTCTGGTATAGCAGTCTGATTGCTTTCCGAAAATTTCGATGTGTAGGGAAGCTTGTTAGCTATGAGATGCTTTATAACACGACAATCTATCAATTAGATTGTGAATTCCATTTTGCCATGTAAATTTAGCATGCGTCGCTCCTTTTCTTGCAATCCATGAATTTGACTTGTTATTCAAGTACTTTTAGTTGAATCGAAACTCGATTTTTCAGATTTAAGTTGACATGTGTGTTAAGTTGATTCATTTAGCCTTTAGGTTTTGTTTCTACTGAATTATTCTAGTTGATGCTTTCTGCCGCTGGTTTTCATTCTTGCTTTGTGCCCTGAAATGCTAGAACTACTCGATGTTTACAATTATTGCCTTACTGGTGAAAAACTGGAAAAACCAGTTGCCGGAAAATGAGTATTGATCAGTACGATAGCAGCTAGACAAAATATTAAGATATGCCTTATTTTTATGTATGTAATTATCAGATTTTTAAACATTCACAACTCAAAATTAAATACAAAAATATCTATAAATAAACTTACCAGTTATCTATTTTTCGGTTCTGTGCCTTGCAATATATCTGAACTCATCACAGAAGCCTAGTTGATCGATATAGCAGATAATGAAAATTTTGTTATTTTCCAACATAAAATTACTTACTTATATATCCATCACACCTAATCAGCCCACCATTAAAGCCCAGGCTGAGATAAACCGCTAGATAAGCGGCAGTTGCGTGGCGTGTCCTGGGTAGATTTCTTTAAAAAAAATCATATAAATACATTAATTTTATTTGTGTTATATTATTGGCCAATTTTATTCGCACTCTCATATTTCTTTATTTACAAAAATACAATTGAATTTAATGAATTGACTTTATTATGTGGTTCGCCCGGAAATACTGAACACTGCGCAAAGATGCCCTTCCCTGTCGGAGCCTAGGAGACCTGCAAGAAAAGAGGTTAGAAAAGGACCACCGAGGGAATCCGGTGAATCCTCTCCGAAACTTAAGTCAGTTCGAGGTCATGGAATTTTAGAATAAACTAGATGGAAAGATAAAAAATGATACCTCTATTGCTCTACAAGTTGAGATATTTATACCTTAAATTAGTTGGGGAATCTCCGGGATCTCAGATAATTTCCCGCGAATCACGGGCCGTTACAGTCGATTCAGATAATTTGGATTGCTCAGCCTTTCTAAAACGAGCAGACCTAGGTAAATTCGAGCCAATCCCATTGCTTTCTCTGCTC
Organism: Phtheirospermum japonicum; assembly: GCA_014905375.1. Lineage (NCBI taxonomy): Eukaryota > Viridiplantae > Streptophyta > Magnoliopsida > Lamiales > Orobanchaceae > Phtheirospermum > Phtheirospermum japonicum. The sequence goes on from BMAC01000699.1 coordinate 546,477, forward strand.
GGGGCACGACTCTTCCCCTAAACTCAAGTCCTGATCATAAAGGAGCTAGCCTTCTATCCCTTCGTGGGTCGCCCGGAATCCTTTGGCAGAATCGCCTGAGCATTTCTCATTCTAATTTAGCCTTCCCTGCTGACATGGCACATTCCTAGCTCAGCTGGGTCACTTCAGCCTTACCACAGGCGGTCCATACTTTACTTTCCTGCTCCTTCGTGTCCCGTGTCCCGAAAAGCATTTATGAGAAACATTTTTTCAACCTTTCCCATTAAGGATGTTCCTAATATCTTTTCAAATCCTTGTCTTTTTTTTTTTCATCTACTTCCAGTTAAGACTTATTTCTGCACAAAATCAGGTACTTTCCTCCCCCTTTTGATTATGTCTTCTTCTCCTTTCTTCAACCAAGATCTCCGTAAGAGATATCACCTCGCCTATCTCTAGAAGAACATAACTCTACCTCCCAAGGTGATGATTCAGATGTTATCATGTCCACCCTCAGTGACAGATCCTTAGAGGAGTCGAAAAGGAATTTTCAGATCTCCAAAGATTTCTCTTTGAAAAACCCTAGCTCTAGCGATAGAGCTTCTCAGCCCCCCTGTGATTTTAACCTTTTTCGTCGACTAATTCCAGGATGGCTTGCGCCTCCCTCCTCATCCTTTCATATTAGAGGTGTCTAGGATCTACCGTATTCCGGTGCACCAGTTTGTACATAATGTGTTTAGGTTAATGGTAGGGTTTTGGCTTGCAGCCCGACATTTAGGACTATCTCCCTCAAACCAACATTTTTATTCTCTCTACCAAGCTAAAAGTTCATCCACAGGCTTTTTCTACCTGCTAGCCCGGTCTGGTGTGAGATTTCTTACTGGGTATCCGTCTTCCAACAAAGCTTGGAGGAAAAAGTACTTCTTCGCCAGTTGTTAGAATAGCTGGGGCTTTTCTCTTATATTTATTCGTAACCTTCCTGCCCAATCCCATCTGAACAGGGGGAGCGGTCCTTCTCTTTGAAAAGAATTGTCAAGTCCTTGAATAGGAAAACCTTTAATTTGTCTTGCCTACTTAATTCCACTACTTTGAATTTTTCCAATTCTGATGAAGAAACAGATTCTCTTCCTACCGAGATTGGTATAAATATGCATATTGCTCAGTTCTTCCGTATTATCACCATTATTGCTGTTTTGACGTAATCATTTTCATTGCAGACACCATGATGAAAAAACTGCTAGTTGCGGAGCGTAAGAAGAAGTCGTTGGCTGCCAACGACAAGGCTTTGCTGGAGGACCGCACCAGGCCTGTAGAAGATCTGACGGTCCACGCAGAACCCGCGGACGACTGTTCTCTTGTTCCCCGGAAGCATAGTCGGCTTGGTGGCGACGACGTGGGCTCAGGGTCCAGGATGGCGAACCCCAACCAAAACCTCTTTAATAGTACTTCAGTTTTGGACTCTTCAGGGGCCGTGGCTATTTAGTTCATCCAGGGGTTGTGCCCCTCTCCTGACCGCCGCACCATTGAAAAGTGGACTGACTCAGAGCTGATTTAATCCTTGTGCCAAAACAAGGCCAAAGTCTGTAATTCGTCTACCTTTCCTTCTCTTATTTTCTTCCCTTTTTTCTCCGTCTTCTTTTTTTTTTTACCTTGAGCTTTTGAATTTAGGCTGATGTATCCGTACTAATAGCCCGGGCTCGGGGTGCCCTCCTTAATGCCGATTTGGTCCGGGAACATGCAGCTCTTAAGGAGAGAGAAAAAGACTATTTTAGCTATGTAAAGAGAAGGACGTCATCATCAAAGGCCTTCAAGATGATCTGAAGGGAGATCGGGAAGGGGCAACGAGGAGAGGTGAGGAAGAAAGAGCCGAGGGAGTTCTGTTCGGGCAAGCCAACTTCCCCAAGTCTGAAGAGGGACTTCGACTCATCCAGTTAACTCGGGACATCAATAAGCAGGCCTTCTCTCATTCCCGTGAGCAATGGTTACTCCTTGTCAAAGAGGCCCAGGCGTACTACCATTTTATCTTAGACACTTATGAGAAATGGTCTTCTTGTGGGAATTCATCGGACTCCTTTGAGCGTGAAGCTCCTCTGAAGGATCCTCCTCAGCCTGTCAGTCTCGTTTTTGACAAAGAGGTCGATCGCTTTCATCTGCTCGAAACTGAAGCTTTTGCCGAGCATCTCCTCTAGCTCTTCCATGCTCAGGGTTCAGGCCATCCCTCTCATCTAAAGCAAGACTTATCACTTGCCTTGCTAGGACCTGCTTCTTCACCCACCTACGCTGGTCTGGATGAGATGAGGGATGGGCCACAATTGGATAATATTTTTGGAGAAAAGGGCTTCGGGGGTGCTTCTGGAAACTTATCCTTTGGGATGACTGCAAGGGAAAGGACGAGCTGAACACTCAAGATTATGGTGTTTAGGATGTAGTAGACTTCTGTTCAGGATATTCTGCCTTTGTAATGAACTTTTTTTTTGTATTTCTTACGTGTTTTGTCTTTAGCTACTTAGGGTTTATAAGAAGTAGGGAAACCCTTGTACTACTTTCGCTTGCTCCCGCATCTATATAATTAGCTTATTTAAGACTGCATTTCTCATAATGGCTTCTGAGGCTTTTCTAAAGGAGATAGACCTACTTAAAGAGAAAAATACAGCCTTGTTTAATGAGATGTTTTCTTCTCTCGGAGGAGAATGCAAACCTTCGTGAGAAGATTCAACAATTGCGCAAACATCTATAGAGAAAAGGTAACAGAAACGTCATTACAAGCGTGAGTGGTTCGAGCTTCGTCAATTGATCTGGCAGCTTCGAGAAGAGTACAGTGATTTGGTTAATTCAGTCCAGTGCTTTTATGTTGCTATGGGTTATGCCCGATCCGAGTCAAAGCGTGCTGATAAGTATCGTCTTAAGTTTCACGAGACAGCGAACTAATCGTGCAGGGTGCTTACCTTTTATTATCCGAATGATTTCTTATCATCTCTTTCTCTTATTGACATGTTCGGTAAGCGTAGTGTGGCGATTGTCCTTATTGATCTATCAGATCGGTCTGGGGGTCAACTATATAGGGTGTTTTCCCGTGATCATCTCGTCGGCTCAGTGGGACTTTTGCCTTGCACTGACCTATCAGGTCGATACTTTTCCCATGACTGACCTATCAGATCCCCTGGGGCCTTTGTCCTATTCTACCTGTTAGGAAAGCTGTATAGGGTGTCCGTCCTTAATCTATCAAATAATTTTTCGGGGATAGTCACCCGTTACCGACCTATTGGTTCAGGTGTACTATTATTCTTATCCTAAATTGATCAGATCATTATAGAGCATTTTCCATCGGGTCAGTTGTATTAGGGTATTCACCCTTAGTTGATCCATCAAATCATTTTGGGCATTTGCCCTTCACTGACTTATCGGGTCAGTCGTGTTAAGGTATTTACCCTTAATTGACCTATCAGATCATTTTGGGGCTTTCGCCCTTTATTGACCTATCGGGTCAATCGTGTTTAGGTTATTCACCCTTAATTGATCCATCAGATCATTTTGGGGCTTTCACCCTTTACTGACCTATCGGGTCAGCCGTGTTTAGGGTATTCACTCTTAATTGATCTATCAGATCATTTTGGGGCTTTCGCCCTTTACTGACCTATTGGGTCAGTCGTGTTTAGGGTATTCACCTTAATTGATCTATCAGGTCATTTTGTGGCTTTCACCCTTTACTAACCTATCGGGTCAACCGTGTTTAAGTAAGAGATTTTCCAATAAATAAATAACCTTTATGGGGTGGTTAAAAACATAATACATTCGTAAATTAGCTATGTTCCATGCTCGTGGTACTAGGGTGCCATAAATCTGCTCCAGCTCGTACGCTCCTCCTGCCAAGATTTTGACCACCCTATATGGGCCCTGCCACGCTGCTTCCAGCTTTCCCGGGCCTTGCCCATGTCAGCTCTCCTAAGCACCAGGTCTCCAACTTGAGATTGTCGTTTATCAACGTTCTTGTTATAAGCTTTCTTGATTCGTCCTCTCGTATGCTCCATTTTTAGAAAGGTTAACTCTCGCTTTTCATTTATCATATCTAACGAATCGCATTAGTGCTTTGTTATGTTCTTTATTAAAATTTTGTATCATGTACGTCTCTAGTCCAACCTCCACGGGGATTACTACATCTATGTCGTACACTAGACCGAATGGCGTTTCCTCTGAAGCTTCCATATGATTTACTTGGTATGCCCAGAGGATTGAGCCGAGCTATTCTACCCATTTGCCTCCCGATTCCTCCAACCTTGCCTTAATTCCCTGAATTAGTATGCGATTGGTAACCTCTACCTGGTCGTTCGCCTGAGGATGATATATGGAGGTGAAGTGTTGCGTTATCTTCATCCTTACGCACCAGGCTCTCATTTCGGACCCCGTGGATTGTGTGCTATTATCAGACACCGGCACACCACATTTTTCCAGATAAATTGTATGACTATATCTTTTGTGATTCCATTTGCCTCGTGATTTCTCCAACCTTGCCTTAATTCCCTGAACTAGTATGTGATTGGTAACCTCTACTTGTCCGTTTGCCTGAGGATGATATACGGAGGTGAAGTGCTACGTTATCTTCATCCTTACACACTAAGCTCTCATTTCGGACCCCGTGAATTGTGTACTATTATCAGACGCCAGTATTTGTGGGACACCAAACCGGCACACCATATTTTCCCAGATAAATCGTATGACTATATCTTCTGTGATTCTGGCCATTGCTTCAGCCTCCACCCATTTTCTGAAGTAGTCTATGGCTATCAAGAATCTATTCTGAATGGGTGTCATAGGGAAGGGTTCGACCAAGTCTATACCTCACTTCGCGAAAGGACAAGGGGAGCTCATTATCATTAGTTCTTCTGTTGGGCGGTGCATGAGTGGAGAATGTCATTGGTACCGGTCGCAGGTCCTGACCAAGGCTTCTGCATCCCGGCTTAACTATGGCCAAAAGTACCCCGCCCGTAACCTTTTACTTGTTAATGCTTTGGAGCCCATTTGATTGCCGCAACACCCTTCATATATTACTTTTAATACGTAAGCGCCCTCTTTCTGACCTAAGCATCTCAAGAGAGGTTCTCTGAAACCCCTCTTGAACAATTCCCCTTTGATTAACAAAATTGAGCCGACCTGATCCTAACTCGAGCTGATTCTTTCTTTTCTACAGGGAGTTCTCCCTTTTCCAGGTATGTCTTGACGAGAGTACGCCAAATCTATTCGTCTTTCAGCTTGTTTACCTCGTTCTCTCTGAATTCCTCCTGTGCCATTAGCAACGTGATTACTCTCTCTTAACAGTCCGTTGCTGAACTAGCTATTTTAGCTAAATAGTCTGCTCGACCATTCTCCTCTTTAGGGATCTGAAGCACTTCCAAAAGTTTGGTAGTCTTGGTTATCTAGTGGAACTGAGCTACATATTTTCTCATTCGATCTTCTCGGATATCAAACTCTCCTCGCACCTGTTTATATACCAACTAGGAATCCACCCGCGCACTTATACGTTCAGCCCCTAGCTCTTTCACCATTTGTATCCCTCTTAGGAGGTCTTGATATTCTACTTCATTGTTTGAAAAATGGTAGTTCATTCGTACTACGTATTTTGTGGCAATCCCCTCCGGGATTATCAATACTATTCCGGCTCCGCACCCCAGGTTCCCTACCGATCCATCAATGTCGATAATCCAATTCCCTTGCTCCTTGAGAGGGTTAACCATTTCTTGCACGAAATCTACTAACACCTAGGCTTTGATGGTTGTTCTGCGCTCAAAATCTATGTCGAACTTGCTGAGCTCAATGATCCATTTCACCAATCGCCTTGAGACCTCTGGCTTACTCATTATTGTCTTCAAGGATAAGTTAGTTCTGACCACTATCTTGTGTGAAAGAAAATATGGTCTTAGTTTCCGAGTTGTGCCTACCAAAGCTAGCATAGCTCGCTCTACCTCTACATATCGAAGTTCGGCATCATGCAGTACCTTACTCCAATAATATATTGGTTTTTGTAATCATCCTTCCTCTCTGAGCAGGACCGTACTTAAGTACTTATAGCTTGATTGCCAATGGACATGTATAGAACCAGAGGCTCACCTATCACGAGCTTAGTGAGTAAGGATATGTTTGTCAGGTATTCCTTTAAACTATTGAAAGCAATTTGACATTCTTCATCCACTGAAATAGAGACTTCTTTCGTAAAGATCGAAAGAATGGTAAACTTTTTTTTACTGAGTAAGAGACAAACCTGCTCAGGGCGGCTATTCGCCTAACCAAACACTGCATCTCATTGACACTTCTTGGGGGTGGCATATTTCTGATACCCTTGATTTTTTCTGGGTTGGCTTCGATCCCTTTCTCAGTTACCATATATCCCAAGAATTTCTCATCCCTTACTCCTAAGGCAAATTTCTTGGGGTTAAGTTTCATCCGGTATTTTCTTAAGATGGCGAAAGTTTCTTAGGTCAGCTATGTGAAAAACCGCCTTTACATTTTTGAATAACATGTCATCAACATACACCTCCATATTTCTCTCGAGCTGAGCTTCTAACATTTTATCTACCAATCGCTGATATGTGGCTCCTGCATTCTTGAGCACAATAGGCATAACTGCATAACAGTATGTTCCCTTCAGGGTTATGAAACTAACCCTCTTCCAGTCCTCCTGAGCCAACCTGATTTGGTGATATCACTGGGATGCATCCATCATGCTATGTAATTCACATCCTGAGGTGGAGTCCACCATCTGGTCGATCCTTGGTAGTGGATAGTAATCCTTAATACAAGCACGGTTGAGATCCCTGAAATCAATGCACATCCTCGAGTCTTCTTCTGTTTTTGGCACTAGTACAACATTGGAGAGCTATTTTGGGAATTGTATCTTCCGAATGTGCCCCGCCCTTAGTAGTTTCTCCATCTCAACCTGGATTATGGCTTCTTTCGTTGGGCCAAAGTTTCGCTTCTTCTGTTTTATTGGCTTTGCTGAAGGGTTGATGTTCAAGTGATGCTCGACTATCTCTGGTTCGATACCTACCAAAGCTTGTGGTGACCACGTAAAGACGTCAGTGTTAGCTCAGAGAAAAGCTACCGATTCTACTAAGATTTCCGGATTTAGCATCATCCCTACCTGTAGGACCTTGCTACTATTTCCCATCACTACCTCTACCAACATTAGGTTCTACTCTGGCTGAGCCTGTTCAGGTATTACCTCCACTATCCTGGCCCTTTTTGGTTCCCTTTCATCCTCTGATCTCCTAATTCTTTCTACATAAGACCTCCGCGATGTATATTGATCCCCTTTTACTTCTCACACACCTTCCACGATGGGGAATTTCATTTTCACGTAGTAGACGAAGACTACTGCTTGGAACTGACTCAAGGATGGCCGACCTAGCATGACATTATAGGAAGATGGTGCATCTACCCCAAGGAAATGTACTATCTTAGTTTTCCTAAAAGGATCCTCTCCTAATGAAACAAGCAACTTCACCACTCCCATCGGTTGTAGGGTTCCTCTCGCAAATCCTACTAGAGAGGTCGTTGTTTTTCATGTAATTATGGTATTTTTCTCGTATTTTTAATTAGGATTTTATATTGTTTTTAATAGTTTTTGAGTTGATTAGTTAAGTTATTAGGTTGTTTTTCTTGTTTTATTATTTTTCGTGTTTCTCTTTGATTTTATACTTAATTTGGTTAGACGAGTTCAATTAATTTAAGGTTTGGTGTAATTCTTGGGTTTTTATGGTCAAAATTCCTATTTTCACAGGTAAAGGCATTGATGACCAAGATCCAAGCCAAGCCGTGCCAAAATCGGTGCCAAGAGCAAGCTTCTAAATGGCTAACATTCTGAAATGCTAGCCAAGACACGCCACCCCACGCCAACATTGACGCCATGCACGCTGGCGCTTGCCAAAACTCGCGCCAGGCAGCGCTCAGCACGCCCGTGCACGCGCAGTGCCCGCACGCGTTCGGTAGATCCCTCACGCCCGCGCGCATCCGCCCACCAGCTCCCGCAAACGCCCGCACGTTCTCGGAAGATCCCGTCCGCCAGCGCCCATCCGCACGCCACATCCTCCGCCAGGCCGTGCCAACTTCCACGCCATGCCCGACGCCAACACCTGCACCTGCCGGCGCCAACCTGCGAGCCAACATGCACACCAGCCCACGCCCACCTGCGCCCAAACTCACGCCCACCTTCCGAGACAAGCTCGCCCAGACTGCACCAACCCCAAGACACCTCGAGCCACCTTGAGCCAAATCAAGCAAAAAGGCTAGCAATCCCATTTCGGGTCAAACTTGGTCAAACCCGAGAAATCCAAGCCTTAAAGTCCATTTTGACCCATTTAACCCTAATTAAACCTAGTAAAAGTATAAGACAACTCTCATTTTTGTAAAAAAAATCCACTCTCCTCCAAACCCACGCTTGGGTTTGGGATTTATTTCTCTCTCTAGATCTTAGATTTAATTCCAAGCTTTTTCTTGGGTTTGTAAGCTCAAGAAGAATTCAAGTCATCACTTGGATTTTATTTTGGATTTCTATTTCATTGAAGTTTGTAACTCTTTTCCTTAATTCAAGTAAGTTTTCCTTTATTTTCTTTATTGTTCTTCAATTTCATGCTTGTTCTTCAATTTATACTTTTTGCCTTAGCTCTTAGATTTATTGTTAGATTTTGTGATTTGGCTATGGAATTTAGGTGAGTGACACATCTAGATCATAAATCAAGTCATTGATCGTCTTTATTTTGAGTATTTCATATGCTTATGTTTGTTCTTCAATTAATGCATTTTGCCATAGCTATTAGAATTGTTGTTTGATCTTGTGAATTGGCTATGGGATCCAGGTGAGTGACAAACCAAGATCATAGATCGAGTCTCGGATCGTTTTTATTTTGAGTATTTCATATGCTTTGTTTTTGTTTTTATTTTCATGCATGGTTTTTTAATTAAATCCTAGATCTACTCTTCGTTTCTTGTTATTTTTCGTAAAGTTTTAAACTTTCACGTCAACTTTTATTACTCTTTCTATTGGTGCTTTCAATTTTTGTTAATTTGCATTATTTTAAATGTTATTATCATGCATGCATAGTTTGTACTTTAGGTTTTCATGCTTGTACCTTGTTGTTTCCTTGCTTTTTATTGCTTATTTTCATTATTACTTTGCGATTTCAATTGGGAACACGCACGAGGCATCCGACCAACTTGCATTTACTTTCTTAGTTAGTCATAGTCTTAGTTTATTTCCGTAGTTTCGCATAATTTTAGTTTAATTTGCGTTTATTCTCATTTATTTTCATTTTCCTTAATTTCTCAAAAGCTAAGAACCCATTGATCCATACAATCAATCGAATTCCGATAATATCAAGCCATGAACCCACTTTTTTATTTTCATCACCACTAAAACACTACAAACAGTCGTGACCTCTTACAATTTTAAATCTATATTTAACTTCTTGTAACAGTCATAAAACAAGATATCTGCAGACCTGCTTATATCCACAGAAATCCTATGCACATTGTAATTAGCAATTGTGGTCGTTATTACTAGTGCATCTATGTGTGGTGCTAGAATACAATCCCCGTCTTCTAATCCAAAGCAGGTGTTCAGGCTGGGTTTTAGTTGCCCGACCTCTTGTGTCTTCCTTGGGATTCCCCTTGCATTAAGAACATAATTTCTTTGTGCTCGGTGTGATTGTGTGTACTTCGTACCTCTCGTAATCATCTGAATCACTCCTTGAACCATTTGGGATTGTTCTCCCTCCTTGCCTTCATTATGGTCACCTTCCCGTTCACTTCTGGGGGCATCATATTGTTCTTTCATATACTGCTCAGGTTTTAACTTCTCTCGCCTTCCATGTACGAATTCTTTCAAATGGCCTGCTTGCACCATTCGCTCAATCTCATCCTTCAAGTGTGTGCATTGATCAGTGTCATGACCATATTCGTTATGATATCTAAAAAATTTATCAATTTTTTCCTTCCTCGGCTTCTAGGTATACGTCCTTGGCCATTTGAGCTCGGGATGTCGTTCGATAGCTTGGAGGATTCCTCCTTCAGGTGATGCCAAGGGTGTGTATCGATCGAATCTAGGGCGCCCTCCCCCAAAATCAATCTAGGATTTCTTGACCTGAGCCCTTTCCTCCTGATCAGTTCATTCTCTCCGTCTATCCCCATCGTCCTTTAGTCTTAGGGATTCCTCCAAGTGTATATATTTTCCCACACTGGCCAATAATTCTCCAAACGTACATGCTGGCCTGACCACCAGTGATTGGAAGAACTATCCTCTCCTTAGGCCTTGATCTAGGGCATTAATTAGGAGCTCCTCAGAGGCCGATGATACTTCCAACTTAGCATCAATGAAATGCTTATATATATCCGCACAAAGCCTTCCCCCTAATTTTTGCTTCATGCTAAACAATTTTAAGGGCATCTTCTGGTATTTTCTACAACTAGTGAATTGATGCAGGAACGCCGAGCTGAACTCTTCAAAGTTACTTGTCGAGTGAGGTGACAACTGAAAAAACCAGATCTGAGCTGACTTAGTAAAGGTTGTGGGAAAGACTCGGCACATTACTGCATCCAGAAATTTGTGCAAGATGACCATATTCTCGAACCGGCATAGGTGATCCCACGGGTCTGTCGTCCCATTATATTCAAAACCTAGGGACTGGTAAGAGGCTAGTAGGTCATCTATCATGATGTTCTTAGTTAATGGGGTGCTCCGGTGCATTTACCCTGTCATGTTACCTGCCATTTTTGCTTTACCTCTTTGATATTCTTGTGTAAATTTTGCATTTGTTTAGTAAGGTCGGGTGTATTCCTACTTGAAGTATCGCTATCTGAACCATAGGTGCTTGTTTTTCATGTAATTGTTGTGTTTTTCCTATTGTTTTAATCAGGATTTTATATTATTTTTAGTGGTTCTTGAGTAGTTTAGCTAAGTTTTCTAGGTTGTTTTTCTTATTTTTGGGTTTTTGTGTTCTTCTTTTGATTTTATGTGAAAATGGGTTAAGTGGTTTTAATTGATTTAAAGTTGGTGAAATTCTTAGGTTTTTATGTGCAAAAATCCCTATTTTTATAGGCCAAGAGAGGCTTCAAAACACCCAACATTATCGAAAACCACAAAATTATTGAGAAATGTTATCTACCGCCTACTGCTTTACCGATTAGGCTGGATATTTATTGAGAAATAATCTCCTAATGGCCTCCCGCTTTCATCTGGAGGATTTGAGTTTAGGGACATTGAGGAGACCGTGGCCCATCCTCCCTGCATGTGGCCGGTGGCACCACTATCTCTTCTGGAGTCACCGTTGGTGTGAAGGAACTTGGTGTACCACCTAGCTCCGCTAATAGGTTTTGTCGAATTCCATTTGTTTCTGTCATCCTCCACCTCACGTCTTAACCAAGTATTTTTCCCATAGACGGTGTCAATTGCTTCGCTAGGAAACACTGACCACCGCGCAGAGATGCCCTTGTTTGCCGGAGCTTAGGAAACCTGTAAGAAAATAGGTTAGAAAATGACGACCTGAGGGATTCTGGTGAAGCCCTCTCTGAAACTTAAGTCAATTTCGAGGTCAGGGAATTTCAGAAGAAACTAGATAGAAAGATAAAAAATGATACCTCTATTGCTCTACTAGCCGAGATATTTATACCTTAGATTAGTTGGGGATTCTCCTGGATCTCAGGGAATTTCCTGCGAATCACCGGCCGTTACAGTCGATTTCAAATAATTTAGACTGCTCAGCCTTCCTAGAATGAGCAAACCTAGGTGAATCCAAGTTAGTCCCATTAACTTCCTGCTCGGGGCACTACTCTTCCCCTAAACTCAAGTCCTGATCATAAAGGAGCTAACCTTATATCCCTTCTTGGATCGCCGAGAATCTTTTGGCAGAATCGCCTGAGCATTTCTCATTCTAATTTAGCCTTCCCAGTTGACAAAGCACATTCCTAGCCTAACTTGTCTTACCCGAGTTGATGCGATGGCTCAACTTGTCAATTACGACTTGTCGATCAAGCGTCGAATCATCCCGAGCGATGGTTCTAGCCGACAAGCAATAACATATTCAAAAAATCGTAACTAAACTGATAAACAACACAAAATCTTCATAATCTTAACGAGAACAATAATACGGAAGCAAAAACAAAATACGAATTAAAAGCAAGAAAGCAACGATGTTCAAACAATAAATTAAACTACAAACTACGAACTAATCTATCTAACATCTAAAATCTAAGAAACTAAAGTTTAAGAACTGAAAAGTAAAGCGGAGACGAAGAACAAACGAGGAAACGAAGACTTGAACTTGCGATCTTCAACCCAAATCATGTGTGTGTTCAAAAGGGGGCAAGAACTGAGGGGTCTCTGCAATTCTCGAACCTTCCCCCAAGTTCCAGCACACTTATGAAGTGAAAATGACGGGTTTATATAGTTTCTCCCGAAATAACTGCTCAAACTGCCAGAGCGTCGACTGACGCGGTCCTAGCGTTGACGTCGATGCGAGCCAGAGTGCATGCGTCGACTAGGCATTGCGTCAACATACGCGAGCAAGGATCGACGCGGCTGCAAGTGTGCGTCGGCGGTGTGTCGACCGATGCAGGCATCTGGTGCGCGTCGATTGGGCAATGCATTGACCGACGCGCGCATAGATCGACGCAACAGAGAGTTTGCGTTGACCTAGCATCGATCGACATGGGTGGCTCTCGGCATCGACGCAAGCGCTGGTTGCGTGCACCTGCAAGGCTTCGGGACGTCGTTCATCCTGTCTTCTTCGTTTAGAGCTGAAATACGAAAAAAAATCAAAATTAGATTATTACTTATAAAATAAAGTAGAAAAACATTAAACACAATACGCAAAACATCAAAAGGAAGATAAACGAGAAAAAGATAAATCTAAAACACGTAAAAACAAACAAAACACAATGCAAAAAATACACGAAAATCACATACAAAAAATGTACAAATCAGCTTCCTATACCTATTTTACCATGAGTTCAACTCGGTTAAGTTCCAGAGATCGGGGATACCCTCAGGGCAGACTTATATCATCTCAGCTCAGCTCTGGCCACTTTTAGGCCGCATCTTTATATTTCAAACACATATATTCATCTAATTACAAAACACACCCATGAGAATTGTAAAATTACTACACACTCATTTATATACAAATATATATAACATCACTCTTCATTTATCTCTAACATTTTTATTATCAACCACACTAATTCTTCAAACATTACCAAAAATCAACAATGGGCAATAGAAAAGACATGGGAACAAGCAATGTAAGTATTTGTACATTTTTTCTGATTATTTAGTTATTTTCTTACTCTGATTGTTAGTTGTAACTCTAAATCTCATAAAACTTGTCGTAATATTTTCGGTCGTGGTATACCAAAAATGTAAGCAATTTCAGGCGTTCGGATAAGGTTGACCAAAAATTGTCCACATTTCAGCCATAAGTTGCCAAAGATTGCTGTAATTTTCAGCCACTTATGATCGAACATACAAAATTAGACCAACATGTATTGATTCTGTCCTTTTATTTGTCAACTTGTAACAGGAATCAAGCACACATTTGACAGATTATAACGTCTTTAGTCCATTAAAAAATAAGTTGGTTATGGATTATACAAATGACTTCACAACACACCTGAGCATTTTATAATTTGGGTATGCACGGTTGCAAATGAGTTTTGTATGGTGATATGAGAGAAATGACTTTGAATCTTGAATACCATTAAAAAATTGGAAAAATAGAAGTGCATACTCTAATAAAAAAATAAAACTAAAAAAATAGATTTAATAAATGAATAAATCGATATTTTTCCAAAACACTTTCAAAAACAACAAAACCCAATTTTTTTAAAGGCATACAATGGGAGAAAGTTCCCACAAAATAAAATTTTGGGAAAAAAAATCAAGCAATCCAAATGGATAGTAACCAAAAAAAAAAAAAAAAACAAAAACCCTCAGAAGCTACTTTGAACTAATCATAATTTTGTGGCATCGTTTGACTTCAAAATCAGGTCCAACTTTGAATTAACAAGATTGTGCTCCTCTCTTCATCTTCTTAAGGTCCTTTGGTTGCAATATCATCGCCTTGTTTCGAAGCATTCTAATTCATGTGTGACCTTTTTACGCTACACTTATATTTGGAAAAAAACCCAAGTAATACACGTGAAAAAAAAAATCATTATGTTTAGTCACCACTGACCGAATATTGTCTCAATTTTCGGTGACTAATGACTGAAAATGATGAAAATTTCGTTAACTATTGAATAATAATTGTATCAACTTTCGGTCACTACTCACTAGAAACTGATACAATTTTCATCATCTTTCTACTGAAATTCGATGCGAATTTCATTATCTTCCTACCGAAAATCAAACAAACACTAGTATTTCAAAATCACAAATCCTAACTACACAATTTATTTTTCATGTTAATATCAATTTATAGCTATGTTTAAATAACAAAATCCATGATTTTTACAAAACTTGAAGTTGAATAAAAAAATTGAAACACTTCAAAACCAAAAAAATGCAATATATATATATATATATATATATATAGGGTTGGGTTCAAATGAGAACCCGTCATTATATGTGAACCTAGGGACTCATCTTGACCATTAGATTGGATAATCTTGATGGTTGAGATCATGACATGTCAGCATTAATTAATTAAAAATGGTATTTTAGACATATATCAACGTTTACAAAGAGTACTACATTGTTCTTTGGAAAGCACAATAGATTAAGAAGAAAAAAAATACTACGATTGTATAAAAAAAGCACCGCAAATTTCGTCTATAAACTGCAAATTCAAAAATTTGAAATGAAACTTAAATCTTCAACAAACCATAACTTTTTCAAATTTTATTCGTTTTGAATGAAATATATATCAAATTAATCACATTCTCAAGATCTACAATTTAAGATACATATTGCATATTTTAAAACGTAAAAAATATATATATATAATTAAATTAAAAAAACTGGACTGATTTTAGCACTACAGTACTGTGTAAAAAGCACAATGAACCTGGACATATAATTGCACTGTGCAATATTAGATCTAAGGCCAGGATTAGTCCCTAGGTTCACATATAACGACGGAGTTCTCATTTGAACCCAATCCTATACACACACACACACACACACACACACACACACACACATATATATATATACCTACATCTGTTAGGGGTTGTTCACCTGACATGATAGCGGTCTTCGCACTAGCAGGTAGGTGGAGGTCGCCGCCTGTGGATGGAAGTTGCGCAGTGGTGTGGAGGTGGCCGACCATTTTTTTCTTCTTTTTTATTTCTTCTGTGCCGCAACCTCCTCTTTTTCCTTTTTCTTTTATTTTTTTTCTTTCAGAAAGGATGTGGTTGGTAAGGTGGGTTTTGGAAACAAGGTTTGGCAAAATTGAAAACAAATGGAAGTTTAAGTGTTTCACAATTAGTGTATTTAGTATAAAAAACAACATAAATGTTAAATAGTAAACGGGTATGGCTAATAAACACATGGGTGTGGATAAAATCGCTCTATTATTATTATTTGAATATTATTTACCTAGATGAGATTGGTTTGTGCCTGGTCCCGGACCGAACTCCCTGTCTCCACTCTAATGTAATTGGCCTTCAGTCTCCAAAGGCCCACTAGAAGAACTCCCAATTTAGAATGTGTCTGAGGTTATGTTTGGATGAATATTCTCGAGGTTCTGAAAGTCTAAGATGAAATTTAAAATTCAAAGCCGTAATAAATAGTAAGATGTTGAAGGAGAAATATAATTAGTGTAGCTTCGTCAACAAATGACTGATGAAGGAAAATTTAGGTATTTGTTATCTTTATATTTTATGAAAACATATATTTGATACCCTATATAAATGGAGTTTTACTGCTCCAAAACAGGGAATTAACGTCGGTCGTTTAACAACGGTTATTTAAAAACCGATGTAAAATGTTTTTCACGTCGTGTTTTAAATAAACCGATGTGATAACAAAAATTCGACCTCCGTTCATTTAGAAACTGACGTGATTTAAAATATTTTACACCAGTGAAAGAATTATATTAAAAAATGTTAAAATACAGTAAATAAAATAAATATAAGCGGTCGAAACACCACCGACACTCAAAAAATAAGACCCTAAAATTGCAAGCCGACCTTTATTTCCCCCATAACCCTAAAATTTCTGCCACCTCTGGTTCCCCCTCGCCGTCGACTGGTGAGCCAAATTCTGATGTCCCATCATCCTCCAGACTCAACCTACCGAGTCTCACATCCAATTATGAGAAACCCACGCAAGATTCTGACAAGAGAAAAAACTCAAGAAAATCGGGTTGCGATTCCCTTTTGGGCAAAAAGGGCGATTCTCCGGCCGACGCTCCCCTGGTTAGATTTTTTATGCATAGGACTCCCCCACATGTCGTTGATGCTTCCCCATGTGACAATTGTAAGAACTATGCCCCAATTCCGACTAATTAGAACTTTGACGCCTGCGATCCCATTTTTGGGAAAAAGGACATTCGTACCTCTTCAATTTATGTTATAAATGTTGTTTCTCGACTGAATTTGGCCTCTGAAAAAGATGCTCAGGCAACGCACTGGCTTTCTGCTGGCCCAGGCATAGCAAGAAGTGGACCCCTATAGGCAAACTGTATCATGAAGATGTCAAGTGGCCGGCGAGGGGTTATAAGGATTCTGTCTACTCCACAAGACAAAACCCATTTTTATTGCATAAGTGATTCTTTGGAGTTGGAAAGTTGGGATCTTGGCGACCCTTGGTCTCCTAGGCAGGTTCCAATGAAAATGAGTGATGAAGAGGAGTATCTGGATGAGACAGAGGAAGAGGAGCAGCTCAGTTTGTTGTGCCGGACTGAGGAGAATCTGGTGCTTAATTCCGATGATCTCTTCATTGTGACTCGATATTTAATGGAAGGTGTGGCCCCGGATGGTTCCTATGTTGATTTCTTTGACGAGCGTTGGGAATATTGGCTAAACGACGATTCGCATAATCCATTATCATGAAACGAAGAAGATGCATAGGAGTAGACGCGGGTGTGAGTGCACTGCCATGGGTTCCATCGTGCTCAATCTCCGCCCGACATCGTCATCGGCCCTTTCTCTCTGGGTAAACCATTTCTAACTCGTTATCATTTCACCGTGTTTAGATCGCATATGGTTATAAATTATTGTTTTGATTTTAAATTAGGCTAATATTTGACCGGAAGTTGATGATTTTGAATTCTGTTTTTTTTTACCCATTTATGTGCGTTAAGCTCTCTATTGATTCCTAAATCCTGGGGGCATTTTTTTATTATTCTCGTTTTGTGTGTGTTAGTGTGTGTGGGTGTTTCCTAATCAGGGATGAAACTCTTAGTAGAATTTCCCATTATTTTATTGATATTTATTATTTTAATTATTAATTTTTTAAGTAGTAAGGTTGTGGATATATGATAATATTGATAAATTTGTTCATGCTTAATTTTAGGGATGCCTATATGCGAAGCCTTTGCACAAATTTAGAAACAACCAAATGCTTAAGATGTTGTTCGTGTCAAATACTATGATGAGGTTCGGCTTAATTTTGATTTAGTTTAGAATAGTGTTCTTCAGCCTTTGCGTGCATGTGCTACTGTGTGATAAATTTCTGTCCTTTTGTACTTGCCAAATCGTGTATATGTTGGGTCAATTGATTGGTCATGGCATTGAAATGTTGAATATGTTCCACTTGCCGAGTTTTGAGTTCGTCGTTTAGATGGAATACTCATTATCGTGTCGCTTCTATTGATTAGCTTTTGTTTGTAACTTTCTTTTATACTGAATCCTCACACTTAATGCGCAAATTTTGTGAGGATGTTCTTTGCTGTAGATTTGATTTGATTTTTTTTTCCGTTTCTAATTCAGAGTTCTAAATTTCTTTTAATTTTTTTTAATATTTTTGTCGTTACATGTCTTTCTAATTTTTAAGGATGCCATTGGCTGTAGATTTGACTTGGTTTCATTGTTTGTTTTTTGTTTCTACTTGAGAGTTCCACATTTCGTTAACAATTTATCTATATTTGTCGATGCATATCTTCAGAATCGGTTAAATGTACACAGCTGCACAAATTAATTCCTAAAACAATTATGTCGATTCTTATTCTTGTTCTTGAATCCTGAATATTCTGCACGAGCCTCTGAAGCTTGACATTGTTATTAGCTTTCCTGATCATGGGTTTCATCTGAGATTCGATCATTGGTCGCAGGTATCCATCCTCGCGTAAAACTGAATTTGAGATTCTTACCGATGTTTTTTTTTTCTTCGATCAAGAATATAATAGAAACTATTATGTTAACTTCAACATATATTCTATATTAGAGGCTGCGCCTTATTGAAATTTTTGATGTCAAACGACTTCAGATGTGATATGCCACTACTTTGATTGGGTAGGATTATCAGTCTCTACCCTTGAGGCTTTTTTTCTCTTGCATTTTAAAGAGTTATTTTTTCACGTGCATTTTCATTTTAGGGGACCGTCTACTCTAGCAACTTTTATTGTTGTCTATGCTCTTTCCGGTCCCACATATCCGGGAATTTATGACAAAGAAAGGAGCATTTACACTCTTTTTTACCCGGTATGTTTGTTGATAGTTTATTATCTGGAATAAATACTAAGGATAATTACAAAAACTGCCCTTGAGGTTTGGTTCCGTCTTACATTTTGGCCCAATTATTAGTTGACCTGATGTGATTTGCTAACTTCATAAATATCTTAAAATTACACCCCTCAAGTTTTCAAAATATTACAAATAGGCCCAACATGCTATTCGTGATATTTAGAAAAACTGAGGGATGTAAATTTGAAACTCAAAGACAAAAGTTGGGGTTATTTGCAACATTTAAGTCAAGGGATGTAACTGTAAAAGTATTTGATGGCATCAGCATTAGCTCCACTAGCAGCAGGTGCAACATGTAAGGCGGGTATTGGGGGTGAGCTGAAATAATAGGTACCCGGTCCCGGACCCGGAACCGCATAGGACCCGCCGGGACCGGTCATAACCGGTTCCGGTTCTGGGTCCAGAGTTTTGAGACCTGGTACCCGGCGGGACCGGTACCGGGACTGGGTACCCGTTGGTACCAGTTCTTGAACCGGGTACCCGGTACCAAGTCTTTAATATAACAATTAATATTTCATCCCAACCCAAGCCCATTAACTCTCCATTTAAGCCCACTCACTCTCTTGCTTTTACCATACTACGCAAAAATCACTCAAACCCTAAAAAACATTTCTCTCAGCCGTCAAACTCACTTTCATGGGTGAAGCTTGTATGGTGATAGGACAAAATGCTCATCTCTCATTTTTCTTGAAAAATAAGTCCAATTCATGTAAGTGAGATAATTTTCCTCTTTCTCTCTTTGTTTCACTGATAGACGTGGCAATTTTTGGATTTTAGTTTGAGTGTATTTTTCACCTAGAAGCTGAGAATTCCTGTTTTTATTTTAGTTCATTAAGAATGGAGTTTGCATGCAAATTTAATTGTTCCAGTTAGGTTAGGGGAATTTGATTATGGAGTTCAATTGTAATTTTACATTGTGTTTAATTGGTCCTCTGCTTACAAATATTTCGCTAGCTTCTTTTTTTCCTCAGTTGCTTCACTTTGGAGCTCGCATTTGCCTATATTCTATATAATCATAGTTAATGTGGCATAGCAGCAAATGGTATGCAAATTGCTTTTTTTTTTCTTTCAGAATTCATGAAAATGAGAAGGACCGCACAAATCAACACATATATTTCAAAATATAAAAATATATTCATACCTGCTTTCCTTGAGCAGACCTTTGGAAAATACTTTTAAATCTTTCATAAAATATACACAGCTTCCTTGCACCCACTACATCAACCTCATATTACTATACAAGCTTCATTTTCATGTTACAGGTCACCATTAAAAAAAAGTAGGATAATAACACACACACACACTTGCAAGTAGTAAACTACCTGTTTCAATAATAATACTAATCATAATTAAAAATGTTTAATTGTTGGCCGCATAATTCGAAAAATAATGATTCTCTAGTGTGTGCCCAAGATTTGGTTAAGAGCTTCAAAGATTTGGTTAAGAGCTTCAGACATATGCATTGA
The DNA here is from genome assembly GCA_014905375.1 of Phtheirospermum japonicum. Classification (NCBI taxonomy): domain Eukaryota; kingdom Viridiplantae; phylum Streptophyta; class Magnoliopsida; order Lamiales; family Orobanchaceae; genus Phtheirospermum; species Phtheirospermum japonicum. Next base: position 566,588 of record BMAC01000699.1, read on the forward strand.
CATTGAGCGATTTCTTGAAGATGTTGAGCAATATTAAGAAGGTAATATTTATATGCTATATATAGATATTTGTTTTTCTCTTTAGTGATTAATATAATTTGATACTTTATCTTATGTTGTAAATTTCCAGAATTAGATGATAGCGGTATTTCACAAATTGATGAGATTATCGGAAACAATCGATACTACTTTCCTATTTCCTTTAGTAAGGTAAGTTGTATGATTAACTTTTCTTGAATTATCTTTTTCTACACCTTTGAAATGTCTTACCTACATTCCTTTTTTTTATTCCAGCTTGGTTTCAATGCAAAGAGGATGGATTCATGGAGTATTTAATATATTTAAGTGTATTTTGGGAATTTTCTATGTATTTTGTGGATTAGTGTTCACTTATTATCAATAAGTTTGAAGACTTTGTACTAATGAATGTTGTGGACTTGTTATTATATTATGTATTTGTGGTTTGTTTTCATAAAGTTTGGTATTATAGTGTTATATAATTGATGTAGTTGGGAACATAAAAAATTTATAATTTATTATTATAAACCTTTAAAAGGAAAAAAAAAACTCAAATAGGGATCGGGTACCCGGTTTTAGAACCGGTTCCGGGACTGGTTCCAAAAATTTTGGACCCGGTCAGTACTGGTTCCGGGACCGGTTCCCTTTTATTGGACCCGGTCTTAACCAGTTCTGGGACTAGTTCCATGATAATTGACCGGGTACCCGGTTCTACTCACCCCTAGCGGGTATAACCTCAAGGGTGATTTTTATAATTTTAAAGTTAGCTTGGGCTTTTTGTAATTTGGGCAGACCTCAAGGGAAGTTTGTGATTATCTATATCTTTTGCCCTTCTTGTCACATGTAAGACAGATGTAACCTGAAGGGTGTTTTTGGTATTTTTAAAGCAGCTTTTTTTGTTTTAATTTGGCCAAACCTCCACGTTAGTTTTGTAACTATTTCCATTTTATCCTTGGCAATTGTCGACACCTTATTTTTGCAGGGTTTGTCCTTTGTATTTCCTATTCCGTCGTAATATGCGGACTGCTGTCACAACCGAGAAGGTATATATTTATAATCACCTCTTTGCATTTAAAAATTATCCTCTAATTCATGGGGTCTAAATCGTCTTTATTGCTTGTCATCTTTGAAAGTTGAACTGCCCTTGGAGTTTCCAGATGGTACAACTCCAGTAACTTGCCACGTCTCGGTGTATGACTCTTCTACAGATAGTAAAGTCGGTGTAGGATCCTCAATGTCTAAGGCATGTGTACCTCCATTGCTGTCAACCTCTATATGGAAGTAGTGCAAGTGATGGTCAGATATTTCTTTGATCGTCTCTAATTAGTAGCTTCGGTATTAATAGCTGTGTTTGCTTATTATATCTTTGGATAATTAAATAAACTACCTTTGAGGTTTTGCCTAATTATAAAAACTACAGTTATTTTCATAATTTCAAGTATCCCCTTATGTGTTGCTATTTTTGACTCTGTAGTAAGCTAGTAAGTTAACGCACAAGATATTTAGTGATCTCAAATTGAGGTATACCCGACTTATTAATTTATTTATTCGGTAAAGGCATTTCGAATTTGGAAGGGACTTGAGTAGAATCTAAGGCGAGATGATCCATACATCGACACACAAGGAAAAATAGAATCTTCATGTTATTATCTTCAAACTTTCTGCCACAAACAATATACTTTTTTTTTTCTGTTGTTGAAACCTGTTTTCGTAGTTCTTATATAGTATATAACTCATTGTATATTTTAGAACTTATTTCTTGAAGATAGGGAATGATATTTGAACTTTTTATTGAATGGTTTTGAGTTATTTTTTGTATATTTTGAATTTTTGTGTAATTTCATTTGGTACATTTTGTGTTACTACCGTTGAACCAAAGTTCTTTGCTTAAATAAGATCTTTGGATCGTTTATTATATATTATTTATTAGGTGGGATGGTATAAATGAACGGGGTACCTTTAAAAAAAACATACAACCACATCGGTTCTCAAGAAACGGATGTCATATGTTTAACATCGATTTTCACTAAAAACTGATGTGAAAAGTCACAGAATCCACATCGATTTTATAAAAACAGACATGAAAAGTCAAATATTTTTACATTGGTTTTAAAAACCAACGTGAATTTCATATCACGGTTTACACATCGGTTCCAAAATTGACGTGAAATGTGAGAAAAAACCGACGTGAAAACCCCAGTCTGTAGTAGTGTTAGTCTGTAGTAGTGTTTGATGAATAAGAGAAGCCTAATATTACCACCTCCTTTATATATTCTTATTTTATGCTTTTTCTTTTACACTTTATCCTTACAAAACTCTAATCTATTGAGAAACAAGACTCCATAGACAAAAATAAAAATAAGAGAGGATTTTTGTATATAGAAAATCCTACTGCACAAGAAAATTGCAGAAACATCTCGGGGTTTCTAGCCGTTGAATCGAGCTAAATGTTTTACAGAAAACTCAAGACTTATTGAAGTAATATCTTAACGGTGGGGATTGGATTGATTCAATATATAATAAAATTCGAATAAAGCATTTTTTATTTTCAAAACTTTTTGTGCAGCAGTTCTCAAAATAAGATCGAACCATAGGATCAAGTCAAAGATTGGAAATGTTAGTCCTTATTTTAAACCAAATGGTGGAGATCTGAATATGTGGTCCGTAGAATCCGATAATGAATTTGGAATAGAGCTGATCCTGTTTCCCGAAACTGCCTTCCTATTTTTTAATACTCAAAACATATGGAGGTTAAATATGTATGGTGTAGATCAGATTTGAAGCTTTCTATCATCGTAAATATGTCACAGATAGACCTATTGCAAAAATAAAAATCGAGAAGAATCGTATCTTTCCTCCAAGGTAATTCGAACTACTCTATTATTTATTAAATAAAAATAATAAATATTATTTATATGTATATATGGCATGGTATGTGTTATTCTGCAATTTAAGTTCTTATACAAAACATGTATATATGTTACCAATGATTATATGAGCAAGCGACGTTATGTAAAATATTAACAAACATGAAATTTTGCAATACTTTAATAATACTCATAGAGTACATAATATATTATTACTTATTCTATTAGATGACTTCTTATTTAGAAATCATAAATGAAGTTATTTACATGATTAGATGAGAGATTGACCATGATTTTGACAATATGTTTAGTTAATCATGAATTTCGATGAATTGATAGTTTCAAGTATGTTGGTAATCCTCTTAAAGCTAAGATTTATAAGCTACTTTCAATATATGTATCATTTATTGTACATTTGCATATTTCATGATAATGAAAGTTTATGATCGATACAAAATTGTATAAGTAGGCCTTGTGGCAAAGTATATTCACATAATATCAAAGAAAGAGTATGACATATATTATTCAAACCCATTATCTAAAGAAATTAATTGCACTAACTCAATCTAAATTTAAAATATTAGGCTCAAAATAAATTGAGTACTACCATTAGTTATTTATGTATTAAAATGAAACAATAAAATCATCCACTTCAAAGTCAATTCTATAATGAATTTGAGACTTCATATTGACCCCAAATCTTATATTGAAAGTATATTTAGTTACAGACTTTCAAGAACTTTGGGATGTGCTCTAAATGTATATTTTGGCAATTTTATGAAACACTTCATAGCCTAAGAATTCAGTGAAAAGAAAATGGGTCGATGACTTTGATATGTTGCAACTAAAAACATGTCTTACCATATGTGAAAAATAAAGTCACTTTAAATGACAATAAGTAGTTGAGAGATACGATCTCACTCTATATTTTCTAACTTGAGAAAATATACTGATGCGCTTTTATAATATTAATTATGACAATAAGTGATTGATTAGACATGACATTATTCTTCATAATACCAATGTTAGGCATCTGGAAAAGGAGATTTCTTGAGGCTAAATATGGTCGATATGAATAGTGAAAATAACCTTAAAGCAAAGAGGGTGAGACATGTTGATCCCTACCTATGTGGAAAGAATGAACCACAAGGTAAGATATGTAAAAATCCATGATATTTATTGATCGTGGTAGAAGTTATGGAGGTTCTCCGAATATACTTGCTTAGTCAATGGATATTCCTATTCTAATTCATGAAATTTGTTTTCTTTTTACTTTACAAAGAACTTGTGAAAGAATAATAAATTATTCTTATTAGACTATTGTATTTGGTTTAAAGTTTATTTGAGTTAAAATTATGTGATGTGGCTAGATTTAATTATTTTATAACTTATTGGTAGATTATGGATTTCATTATAAAGCATTGAATGTAATTGAGTTGATTTATCACACAGTCACATACAAGGTTCAAGAGTAAAAACTATTAAGATATAATGTCACATATTTGACAAATAATGTAAAATATTAGAATGAAAAGTATGTCGTTCAAATATCTCTGAAGAATGTAGGAATTTGTCGAGGAATAGGCAATTATTCTCTGAATTGATATTTATATGTGACAAATTCTTGATACCTAGCAGTACATTGATTAAAGTTATAAAAGCTCCATATGGACCAAGAGCCAAATGAACCTTGTTAAGTTTGATGATATTCATGTTGATGATTATCATTAAGAAGTACATTATGAGAATGGAACTATACATTTAATTTATGTGGAAGAAATCACTTTTTAGAGAAATTAGTGAGTCAATCTAGTAATTTTACTTTATTATTTTTTAATTATTGAATCATAAGATATGACTAACAAATAACTTTTGGATACTAACTCATTCAAGTTTTGAAAAGATTGACATGAAATCTTTGGTCGTGATATGATTATCTATATTATAAGAAATTAACATTGACTCTTTTATTTCAGTGAAACACAAAATGAGATAGAAATATGATGCACAGTATATTGTCGACCAAATGTTGTTCAATTACATTCAGTGCATTCTAAAGTACTAGAAGCACTACATACATTCATATATCAAAGATACATCACTCAGTTTCTCAAAACTTGTTCCTTAGAAAAATTGTATGATTAAGACTTGCATGCTAAAGATACAAAGTATAATATTACATTCTTATAATTGATAATAGGTGACATGTGGACATAACCATTCAAAATGTGGACCATTCAAGTATTTTATGATTTTGTTCAATGCTTCGGCACGTATTGTCTATAAAAATATTGCACTTGCAAAACTACTAACACATTTAGTATGATTGAGTACTCACCATCATTATAAAGCACCCAAGACTCATAATGCTGGAGATTTTACATCAAAAGTATTTGATGACTATTGGATTTTAATCAACATTGATGTGATGCATCTTGTACCCTAATGTGTATATATAATAAGGTCTCAAAGAAGACACCGTCAAAAAGGATATAGATGGTGACTAAGACAATATTATGCACACTCATATATTTGCCTCTACACTGTGATGCAATATTGTATGCAACTCTTTCTTATTCGTTTATGAACCTCTGCTAACCAAATATTTTGCGTACCAGTTGGTAACTGGATATAAGCCTGATAATTTATATCTACACATATTTGGTTACACAGTATATGTGCCTATTGCGCCCCTACAACGCATTCATATTGTTTTCTAAAGACAATTAAGTATTTATGTTGGATATGAATCTCCAACAGTCATCAACTATTCGAGATCTTTGACGGAAGATCTCTTTACCGCTAAACCTGCGGAGTTATCACTCTAATGAGTCAGTCTTCTCGTTTTTAGGGGTAGATAAAGAAAAAGTATTTTTCTAAATGGAACGACATGAATTATTTCACATCCTATCTCATTCTGATCCCCGCATTTGACAATGTAAAGTAAAAGTAATGTAAAGTGAATGATTGATCCTAAAAGTATAGGAGACTCAATTTATAAAGTGACTTGATCATATATATAACAACTACAAATGTGTCTGTAAGGTTAAAAGTCCCCATAAGGGGCACAATTTTGCATATTAAAACATTGATACCACTTAGCGGAGGTGTGGTTGAGGTCGTGACTCCCAAAAGGAACAAGGAGAAGTCACTTGGTTAGATCGATACTCGCTAAAGAAATAATAGGGCAGGTACGTTACAACTTCAATTGATCATCAATGAAGTTAATTCCTCTCATGAGATTATCTCTTGATATATTTATGTTCATGAATCATTACTGGAGGATGCTTCCATGTTTAATATGATTACAGAGAATATAGAAATCTCAATGTACTATGAGAGTTTATATGAGTTGATGGAAAGACACTACTAAAAAACACTGATTTCATGTCGGACGTTTAACGTCGGCTATTTAAAAACCGACATAAAAGTTTTTTCACGTCAGTTATTAAATAAACTGACGTGATAAGTAAAATTCCACGTCGGTTCATTTAAAAACGACGTGATTTGAAATAGTTTATGTCGGTTCATTCTAAATTCGACATGAGAAATTATATTTTTTAAAATGTTAAAATACCGTAAATAAAATAAATATACTACTGGCCAAAATTATCACACACACCCGTGACACTCAAAAATAATCCAGCCTCATCTTTTCTTCTCCACTACTCCTCAGTGCCATTCTTCGCCGTTGCCCGCATTCTCCGCCAGCCGGCCAATCCCGTCCGCCCCCATCCCATCCGATCAAGATTTTCATCAACACCCAAAAAACCGAGCCTGGAAAACCCTAATCTTTGGTCGACGTTTACCACCAACAGCTAGACAAAATCGGAAGGGCCCGCTTCATCTCAACTGCACTACAGCACCACCATAGCCGATTGAAAGAGTAATTTTAGTGGTGTTGAAATAAGAAAAGTGGGTTCATGACTTGGTATTATCGGAATTCGATTGCTATGTAAGAATCAAGGGGTTTTTAGCTTGAAATATAAATGAAAACAAAAATAAAATGAAAACTATTAAAATAGTCTAACTAAACATGTAAATAACTAACTAGGAAATGGATGCCTCGGTCGTATGCCTTAATTGAAATTGCAAAGCAATAATGAAAATAAGCAAGAACAAGCAAAGTTTCATCAAGTTCAACTAGACTAACCTAGAGTACAACCATGTTTGCATGAACATAAAACTTCAAATAATGCAAATTGACAAAAATCAAAAACACCAATGTAAAGAGCAACAAAAGTTGACGTCAAAGTTTAAGACTTTACGTAAAATAACAAGCAACAAGAAGTAGATCTAGGATTTAGCATGAAACAATGCATGGAAATTTAATTCAAAATAAGACATATGAAAAACTCAAAATAAGGATTATCCGAGACTCGATCTATTATCTAGATGTGTCACTCGACTAGATTCCATGAACGATTCACATGATCTAACAATTAATCTAAGAGCTAAGGTAAAAAGCAAAAATTGAAGAATAAGCATTAAAATTAAAGAACAAGCATGAGATTGAAGAAAGCTTACTTGAATTAAAGGGAAGAAGTAACAAGCTTAAATGAAATTACAATCAAAATAAAATTCAAGGGAATACTTGAATTCTTCTTGAGCTTACAAACCCAAGGAAAAACTTGAAATTAAATCTAGAGAGAGAATTTTTATCTTAAACCCAAGCATGAGTTGGGAGGAGGTGTCTTTACAAAATGAGAGTAAGGTTCTATTTATAATATGATTAATTGGGTTTAAATGGGTCAAATTGGGCTTTAAAGCTTGAAATTTTCGGGTTTGACCAAAATTGACCCGTGTTGACCTTTTTAGCCAATTGGCTCGACCCTGGGCTTGATTTGGCTCGATTTAGCTCGAGGTGGCTCCGTCATGGCTGAGTCCGGGCGCACATGGGCACGGGCGCTGGGGATGGGAGCTGGGCTTGGGCGGCTAGACGTGTGCCTTGGCGAGTGCTGGCGTGAGGCGGCGTTGCCTTTGGCGTGAAAGTTGGCGTGAGGTGGCAAGCGCCGAGCGGAAGTTGACTGGCATGCGCGCGGGTTGCGGGCGTGCGGTGCCAGGCGCGCGTGGGCGGGCGTGCTTGCACGGATTTTGCCATCAAACTTGGCGTAAACCATGCCTTGGCGTGACTTATGGCTTACCTTAGCAAGCCATGGCGAGCATTCTAGAAAGTTTGGCCATTTTTGAACTTGCTCTTAGCACCAAATTTGGCACGGCTTGTCTTGAATTTTTGTCCTAAATGCCTTGGCCTATAAAATAGGAATTTTGAACATAAAAACCCAATAATTTCACCAATCCTCAAATCAATTGAACCCATTTAACCAAATTAAATATAAAATTAACAAGAAACACGAAAAACAACAAAACAAGCAAAACAACTTAAAAACCCTAACTAATCGACTCAAAAAATACTAAAAAAAATATAAAATCCTAATTAAGAACACGAGAGAAATACCACAATTACATGTAAAACAACCACCCCACACTTATCGGTTTGTTCGTCCTCGAACAATGAAAAGAATCGAGAATGTACATGGAATGAACATTATGCAAAAAGAAAAATCCTTGTGCTTATCCTTATTAATATGATGAAAGTATCAACATAAACTCGATATCGTCAAGCATTGCTTGTATTACTCTTTCTCAAATGAAAACCAAATCGATGACTTCCTCACAAATGGAGTTTTGAGGGAAAATTTCATTTTTGGTACACTATGTTGGCCACTTTCCAGAAAAGATACGTGATGTTGGCCATCATCAAACAACGTCCATTAAGTTGGCCAATTCATCAAAAAAGGTACAAAAAAAGACCGATCGGACTTTCTTGCTTACGTGGCGTGATTCAATACATTCTTATCATTTTTCCTTTAATATTAAATATTAAATTGAAAAATAAATGGGAGAATTTTCATTTTTGGTACACTATGTTGGCCACATTTCAGAAAAGGTACGTTAAATTGACCGATTCATCAAAAAAGGTCCAAAAAAGCTTTGATCGGACTTTTTTCTAAAGTGGTATAATTCTATATTTTCTTATCAATTTTCTATACTTATACAAAATAAATTAAAGACAAAAACATATTTTTCTCTCTCTTTTCTTTTTCTTTTTATATTTTTATTTTCTCTTTCCGTTAATCTAAGAAATTATAATCAATAAAAATTACTATAAGTCATTTATAAATATAAAAATATAATATAAATATTAAAGAATATATAATAAACATAGAGAGTTTAAAATTCATTTATAATAGATTTTCTCATATATATTTTATATATATTTTATTATTTTTTTAAGATTCATTTTATATTGTTATATTTATCTCCGAGATTATTAATTTGTTATTTATTATAATTTTAATAATATAAAATTCATATAAATTATTATATTAACTTTATAATTTTTGAAGATTTATTTTATGTTTATATATTTACCACTTTTTTTTCTTATTAATTAAGATTTTACTTATTTGATTAAAAAAAAATGAAGGCAAAACAGGTTCTTGTCTACAACTTAATATTTAAGTAAAAGAAAGTTAATAAAATAATATATAATCATACCACGTCAGGAAAAAAATCCAATCAAAGTTTTTTTGGACCTTTTTTGACGAATTGGCCAATTTAACGTACCTTTTCTGTAATGTGGTCAACATAGTGTACCAAAAATAAAACTCTTCCCAGTTCTTTTTTTCAAATTAATATTTAAAATTAAAAAAAAATGATAAGAAAGTATTGAATCACGCCACGTCAGCAAAAAAGCCCGATCGGACTTTTTATGTACCTTTTTTGATGAATTGGCTAACTTAATGGATGTTGTTTGATGATGGCAACATCACGTATCTTTTCTGGAAAGTTGCCAACATAGTGTACCAAAAATAAAATTTTCCCAAATTTTGAGGGTGCTCGCTCAATTCGCTCAAGTGTTTGTTTATATGGGACATGTATACGCTCGAATCGGACAATGCATGCACCTTGTCAAGATTTCACAAATCAGAAACTCAAAATCGCCCATTGTACATGACCAAACAAGAACCGAAAGAGGTCTTTATTTTGGGTTGAAATGTTGGCTCTTTGGTAAGGTATGAAATATTTGGATAGTGGCTAACACATGATAAAACGTGATCAATAACACACAAAACCCTAATTTCTAGAACCTGAAGCTTATGATTGCTTCACCCTTCCCAAATTACCAAACTTTCAATCGAAACCCTTTTGTTTGCTCAAGCACTTTTCCGAATTTTATTTCACAACACTTAGAAGCTTTTTGAATTCGCTTCTTTTTACTAAAATTAGCCTTTACGAATTAGGCTTTTCACTTGAACACACGCTTTATCACTTTTCGTGATTTGTGTTGGAGTTTTATTCTTTTTTTTTGTATAAGAAACTCAAAACCCGAAACCCACAATTCATTCCCTCACATTTCTATTCAACTCACAATATACACTCTCACCTCACAATTTATGAAGATATAAGAGCTAAAATCAAGCTCGGCTAATAAGAAACGGGGCATAGGCTCAAGGGGGCTCATTAGGATTTTTTAGTAGCTTATATATTTTGATATGGCCGGAATAAGGGTGATATATGTGCCTCGAGGTCATTTTCAAGGCCAATCATGTACGAGCATAATCAAGCCACCTCAATGCAATTTACATAAAAATGCAAGAAAGTCGATAATTCACACAAGGCTACTCACTAATTTGCACCGGATTTTGGAAAATACAATCAAAAGAGATTTTAGAGCTTTGCAATCTTTTCATGAGTAGATGTTGATTATATATATAGGCGGGTTTTGGACGAAACACAAAAATTCAAATCCTTACACAAGAGGGCATAAACATGCAAAAACCCGACAAGTAAACTATTCAAACTTCCAAGTATATAGTGATTGCTCAACAATGTAATAAAGACACAAAAGACACAAAAAAGACTCAACCATATAAATGCGCAATTAGTAAGCATCACTTCGCCAAGAATGCGTCACTTCGCCAAGGCTCGAGTTAAGAAAGACAAATCATGCTTTGTAAAACCCGAACCCTAACCACCTACCCACCCCACACTTAAACCATGCAATGCCCTTATTGCATTTTAACGAAAAACAAGTAAAAGCTGGGTGAGATAGAATCTTCCTAAACCGAGCGAGTTTGGGTCGAGCTCGGTGAGGTCCACTTAAGCATCTAAGCAATCCAAGCGAGCACCGAGCATGGATTGTGTCTCCCGTCTGCATGAACGTTACTAGCTCATCAATTCGGTCAAGGTTGGAGTCGAAAAGCAAAACACTAAAAAGGAAAACTACACAAAAATAAAAAACACGAGAAAATATGTACATGAACCAAAACAAAGCAAAACAAGGTTAAAAAAGAACCAAAAGACAACACAAAATTCTTTATTCTTCAGTTTTTCAAATATTTTCGGAGTTTTATATTATAAGAAAGAAAGAAAATGAATGAAAGGAACTTGGGTTGCCTCCCAAGAAGCGCTTGTTTTACATCACTAGCTTGACGAACTCCCTTTTTTGTCAAGGTGGAAAGAGAACGGGAGGATCCACCAAAATAATATCCTCCTTGTCGGGAGGATCCAATCTTTGGAACGTTCTCGGCGCATTGCATTTCTCAAGTAGTATTCGCCAAAAAGCAAACATTCCATGGGCAAATGAAACTCGTCTTGGCTAGGTCTTCGGGTGGAATGGTAGTTTTGAAATGACCCGAAAACTCATCCAAGAAATGATAAGAATAATGGTCGACTAGCTTGTTCAACCTTTGATCGACAAACGGGGGAGGGAAATGATCTCTCTTGGTAGCCGCATATCGATCAACATCCTCTATCCCGTTGTAGCCCTTGTGTCCAACAACTCTCCTTTTTCATCTTCAAAAACGAACATGCCGCTCGTCTTTAGTACCAAGTCAATGGGCTTCACCCACTCGCTTTTGGAAAGTACAAACATTAAGCCTTACCACAACAATCTCCAAATCCTGGCTCTTACTATTCCCATACGGGGGCTAACTCCCTTAAAAACTCCGGGTCTCCACCCAATAGAACCCTTAAGAACTTTAAGCACTTCAACCGTCCTCTCCTCTTCTTCTCGCTTTGGATTTGCAAAGATGATAATCGGCTTGCTCTCCTCTTCCTCCAAATAGACATGCTTGAAGTGAGATGGAAGAGGCTTTAGCTCGGGCTTGTGCCTCCTCTCGACCTCATTGGGGGTTAATTCGAACAAATTACTAATCCCTTCAAGGTACTCTTCAAGCTTCTCAATCTCATCATCAATGACCTCCACCTCCACCTCTACAAAGTCGTCGTGGCCCTCAACGACCCATAAACAATCTTTTTCACACAAATCTTGGGCACATTGAAGCACAATGGACTCGTCATCACAAACAAGAGGCTCATCATCCTCACAACAATCCTTAGCATAGACTTCCCGGACAACCTCCCCTTCGTTGTTCCTTTCCTCCATATAAACTTGTTCGACCATACTTTTGATCAAGTCCATATGTAACAAATCTTTGTAAGATTCTTTCAAAAGACAAGGTGTAGGGGAAAGAGGAGCAAGAATACTCGGAATAAAAATCACGTTCTCCTCCATCAGTGAGACAACCGTATCAACTACCCCACACTTATTAAGGATCGTGACTGGAAGATAATGCGAAGGTGGACTTGGCAATTGACGCATCATGACCGAGGGATCTAGATCGAGAGATGGGGTAGGAGCAATCACCGGGGTAGTCAAACGAAATGGGACCTCGTGAGGTGTAAGAAGAGGATTATGAGTCGGAGGTGGAGCAAAAGATGTTATAGCACAATTAGGTTCCGCATGATATCCATGACCCCCATACACGTCCTCCAAATGAGGCATCGGCAAATTGAACGAGGAAATTGAAGGGAAAGACTTGGTATCATGACCACACGTTCCACACCATGCACAAGGAGGATTTGGGCCCGGGCTAGACATTTGAGCGATTTGAGCCTCCAACGCCTCCATTTTCTTAATCAACTCAAGTTCCTTAGATGATAAGGCCATGCTCGCTTCATTATCACGAGAATACGTTGGTGGAGAAGATTTTGGCTCGGGAAGAGTAAACACCCCCACAAAGGGATTGTTAACATCACCCATAGTGCGGATGGGGGGCCCACTTGTGACAACGAAGCCCGCTCCTCCAAACAATGCATAAGCATCGAGATCCTTAGAGGATAAAGTCATGCGCGCCCCAAAATTGGAATTCGAAGTAGGAGGACCTCCACACGGGCCGGGATTCCCAAAGCTACCATTATGCATGTTCGGACAATGCTCGGGAACGCCATTACCGCCATACAGGGCGGGATTCGTATATTGACCACCAACGTACCCACTCGGACTATTATACATGTTCGTGCATTGATTGGGAGCAATATAACCATCATATGGCCTGGATGTCAGATTATGCATATTCGGGAAGTGATTCGGAGCACCATATCCTCCATACGGACCATTCGTAACCAAGGAGCCGTTAAACCCAACATGGTTTGCACCATGCCCTCCCATGTCGGGTTGACCATAGATGAATCCACCATTGGCAACGTGGTTCGTACCATGCCCTCCCATGTTGGGAATGTACCCTCCATAGCTATAAGCACCTTGCATGCTAAACAAAAACGTCAAATACCAAAGAAAGATAAAAACACAATGAAACTACAAGCAAATCGAAAGCCTTAACCAAACCGAGTCGCAACGACGCCATTTTGAAAGAATAGTCTTAGTGGTGTTGAAATAAGAAAAGTGGGTTCATGGCTTGGTATTATCGGAATTCGATTGCTATGTAAGAATCAAGGGGTTTTTAGCTTGAAATATAAATGAAAACGAAAATAAAATGAAAACTATGAAAATAGGCTAACCAAACATGTAAATAACTAACTAGGAAATGTAAATGCAAGTTGGTCGGATGCCTCGGTCGTATGCATTAATTGAAAATGCAAAGCAATAATAAAAATAAGCAAGAACAAGCAAAGTTTCATCAAGTACAACTAGACTAGTCTAGAGTACAACCATGCTTTCATGAACATAAAATCTCAAATAACGCAAATTGACAAAAATTGAAAACACCAATGTAAAGAGCAACAAAATTTGATGTCAAAGTTTAAAACTTTACGTAAAATAACAAGCAACAAGAAATAGATCTAGGATTTAGCATGAAACAATGCATGAAAATTTAATTCAAAATAAAGCATATGAAAAACTCAAAATAAGGACGATCCGAGACTCGATCTATGATCTAGATGTGTCACTCACCTAGATTTCATGGACGATTCACAAGATCTAACAATTAATCTAAGAGCTAAGGCAAAAAGCATAAATTGAGGAATAAGCATGGAAATTAAAGAACAAGCATGAAATTGAAGAAACCTTACTTGAATTAAAGGGAAGAAGTAACAAGCTTGAATGAGATTACAATCAAGATAATATTCAAGGGAATATTTGAATTCTTCTTGTGCTTACAACAAACCCAAGGAAAAGCTTAAGTTTAATCTAGAGAGAGAATTTTTATCCCAAACCCAAGCATGGGTTGGGAGGAGGTGTCTTTACAAAATGAGAGTAAAGTTCTATTTATAATAGGTTTAATTAGGTTTAAAGGGTCAAATTGGGCTTTAAGGCTTGAAACTCTCGGGTTTGACCAAAATTGACCCGTGTTGACCTTTCTAGCCACTTGGCTCGACCCTGGGCTTGACTTGGCTCGATTTGGCTCAAGGTGGCTTGGTCATGGCCGAGCCTGGGCGCGCGTGGGCATGGGCGCGGGCGCTAGGCTTGGGCGGCTGGGCGTGTGCCTTGGTGAGTGCTGGCGTGAGGCGGCGGTGCCTTTGGCGTGAGGTGGCGAGCGCCTTAGCAAGTGCCGATCAGAAGTTACCTGACATGCGCGCGGGTTGCGGGCGTGCTGTGTCGGGCGCTCGCGCGAGGGCGGGCGGGTGGACGTGGATTTTGGCGTCAAACTTGGCGTACGCCATGCCTTTTCGTGATTTATGGCTTGCCTTGGCAAGCCATGGCGAGCATTACAGAAAGTTTGGCCATTTTTGAACTTGCTCTTGGCACCGAATTCGGCACGGCTTGCCTTGAATTTTGGTCCTCAATGCCTTGACCTATAAAATAGGAATTTTGAACATAAAAATCCAAGAATCTCACCAATCCTCAAATTAATTGAACTCATTTAACCAAATAAAATATAAAATTAACAAGAAACACGAAAAACAACAAAACAAGAAAAACAACTTAGAAAACCTAACTAATCGACTAAAAAAACTACTAAAAGCAATATAAAATTCTAATTAAGAACACGAGAAAAACACCACAATACATGCAAAACACCGATCTCAAAGTCCTTACCATCCCACATTGTAAGTAATTGTATTGTGTTCAAAAGCCCCGATTTATAGAAAACCTAGATATGAAATTAGGCAATTATGTTAATATTCTCATTTTTTTTATAAGTTGTTCGGAGTATTGTCCTTAATTATGTGTATTGTTTACGAGAAGTTAGTGGACTGTTTGATTTCCGGGCTTATCTTTGTTATCATGTTAGGTTGGAGCAAGAATTCATCTAAATAAGCTATAAGAACCTCATTACTGCAGTTGAAAAGTGTAATAATTTGTTTCTGCATCTAAATTCTGTTGAAAAATGCTGAGAAAGATAATCATGTTAAACAATGCAAAACAACCATTTCAACCAATTGTTCCAATCTCAATAAACTTATAGCTGAAGATATGCAACTCATTCCCAGAATTTCTATATATATTATAGTGCACAAGCATCATATCGAAATCCCAAGAATTAAAAAAAATTAATGTAGAAAAACAAGAATATAACATTGGAGATTTCTTAATCCAAGATTATAAGCCACATGATTATCCTCAAAACTAGTATATATATATATATATATATCATTTCTCGAAATTTTAATGATGTGAAAAAAAATAGACAAATATATTACCTGAGTATTCTTGCAAAAAGGGGATTGATAGCATATATTTTTTGCCTTTAAGTATCTGAACCCAATAAGCCATTGCTAACATAATTCCTAGTAAAGCTAAATGTACAAAGAGCCATCATGTACACATACTTATGTTGGTAAACTGTATTTAATCAATTTAATTGTATAGCAAAAATTCGTATTAACGAATTAAATAGGCTCGATCTACATGTCGTGTAGATAATCGTAGCATTTTGAATTTCTCAAACCAATTATTGGTGAGTGAGAAATAATACTTGGAAGTTGAACGGTTGCTTAAGTGCATATTAGTGTATTCCACATTGAATGTTAATTTAATGTGGAAGGGAGTTTAAAAATGATTACATTTCATTAGTGGACATCAAGTGGGCCAATGGGTGTTGTGGACTTTGTGTGTAAAAAGCTTAAGCGGGCTCTTGGACTTGGGTTCGCCCGTCCGCCTTCGGCTCTGAGCCCAGACCTTGGACCTTGGTCCTTGGCCTGGGCCTGGGCCTTGGACTTGGGTCTTGGGCAATTGGTCCGAATTGGATGGTCCGTATGGGGGTCCTGGTTCAACTCTTGGGTCTTGGACAATTGGTCCGAATTGGCTGGTCCGATTGAGGTGGTCCGTATGGGGGTCCTACTTTAACACAAATTACCTTTTTCGTTGCGTGCATTTTGAACGCACACGCTTCTGAGAAGTCATTTGGACTTCTGACCATTACGAAAACGGCAAGCACCCGTCTGACCTTTCAGGTACGTTTCCAAAACGTACAAAAACAACATGCAATGCATGTACACGCTGTACCTGTCCAGGTTCATGCTGCCAGTTTGAACGTCTTAATGATGTCTTTAAGGACGTCATTAAGTTGGCTGATGTTACCCCCGCTGGAACCCTATAAAAGGGTTAAAGGATCCTTCTCATTTCACACCTGGAACACCTGAAAACACGAAAAGAATACAGAACATACATTGCATTCCACTTCTGCACTATTTTCATTTCCTTTTACGTAGCTCGGTCCATATTCTTCCAGTTCGCCGGAGCTCCTGTATCTTACAGTGCTGTTATACAGGAAATGTAGTCCTTTCATCTTTGGGGACGAGTTTCCAAAACCGAAGTGCATTACCGAGGCAATTTCGTCTTGCCCAAGGATTCAATATGACCACTTAGGTCTACGTCGACGCTCTGTGGATCTCATTTCTGGATCCCCGAACGATCGTCTATTTGTAAGACGTTCCCGCCACACTCTTCCGCTTGCTCGCCTGAAGCCTTTCCGCCTATATGGTATGGTTTTATCCCTGGTTCTGGTGGTATATACCCTCCTGTTGATGGCTTATTGACTCGACTTTATAATATTTTGTTTTATTTTTCCAGTTTTGTGATAAAATATTTCCCCTATTTATGCTCATTTGATTTCCAACAATCGCAAGACAAAATTTATTTGTAATTTTTCTTTTTTAATATCACTACTGGAAATATATCTACCTCCAGCACTCCGACGAGATCGACTGCTCCTGCCATTACCTCCACCATTTCGACGACGACCACTGCCCCTACATCCACGAACACCTCAACGATTGGTGCGACTACGCCAAACATGAACACGAGTCATGTTGATTTCCTCCTTAATCAAGGAACCTTCGACACCCTCCTTGAGACACTGTCGAGGCGCATCTCGACAAACAACCTGAACTCAGGCACAACTTTGGCTGATGGATCGTTGCCTTATGGGATGGGGATTTCGGTCTAAACTATGTCAGCTTCGGCTGTCAACCATCCTACTGGGATGACGGGAACTTCGGTTCCAAGTATGTTTTCTGGATCATTCCCTTATGGGATGGGGACTTCGGTCCAAAATGTGTCAACTCCGACTGTGATCCATCCTACTGAGATGACGGGAACTTCGGTTCCAAGCATGTTCGCAACGGCTCCGCCGACGTACTCTTCTGTTACCCATTCAACGGGTATGATGGAGACATTTGTTCTTACTATGACCGCTCCGGTGCACTCCTCACGGATTATGCCCACCATGGAGAAGCCTCCAAAATTTAATGGTGAAGGCTTCAAGAGGTGGCAACAAAAGATGTTGTTCTACCTTACGATGCTTGGCTTCGCTAACTTCGTGAAGGAAGACGATCCACCTACTCCGGATGAGTCCGAGACCAACTTCAATGTTCGTGCCGCCTACGATAACTGGCACAACGGAGACTATGAGTTCAAAGGCTTTCTCCTAAGTAGCCTAGAAGATAGTTTGAGTAACGTGTACTCGGACGTAAAGACCTCCAAGAAAATCTAGGAGGCACTCGTGAAGAAGTACAGCTCCGATGAGGCTGGTACTAAGAAATTTGTAGTCACAAACTTCATGGACTACAAAATGGTTGATTCTCGCCCAGTTATGGAACAAGTTCAACAATTTCAAATGCTGGTGAATGATGTCCACGCCGAGGGGATGATACTTCCTGATGCTTTCACGACTTCTGCCATGATTGATAAGCTTCATCCGAACTGGAAAGACTTCAAGACGTATCTCAATCACAAGAAAAATGCGATGTCTCTTGAAGATGTTATCCAGAAGGTACGAATTGAGTCCGAAGTTCGAGTTCAGTACCAAAAGTCGAAAGGTTCGTTCGAACCTCGGGTGAACTTAATTGAACCTGGAGATAACTCGAAGAAGAGGCCGCATCCTGGCAATGCAAAGCAGAAAGCTCCTTCTTCTCAGAAGTTCAACGGCAACTGCTATAATTGCGGCAAATCTGGACACCTGTCTAAGAACTGTCGCAAGCCAAAGCAAAATAAGGCCAAGACGAGTGCCCAACTAGCCTAGAGAGAGCTGACTAGTGATGACCTCATTGCGGTTATCACTGAGGAAGCTAATATGGTCGAGAACCGTGGTCAATGGTTCGTCGATACTGCTGCAACCGCCCATGTGTGTGCAGACCGGAGCTTGTTCTCCAAATACCATCCCTGTGAGGGAAGGAAGTTGAACATGGGAAACCAAGCTTCTTCGCAAGATGCAGGTGTTGGTTCGGTTGTCCTCAAAATGACCTCCGAAAAAGAGATCACTCTGAATGAGGTGCTGCACGTTCCGAACATCTAGAAGAATTTAGTCTCTGGTTCAATACTAGTTAGTCGTGGTTTTAAACTTGTGTTTGAGGCTAATAAGTTTGTATTGTCTAAGTTTGGAACACCTCTGGGTAAGGGTTACCTTACAGATGGACAGTTCAAACTCAGTGTAATGGCTAGATGCCCAAAACCTATCATTAATAAAATTACTTCTGATTCCTCTTACTTGACTGAGTGCTCCAGCTTATGGCATTGTAAATTAGGCCACATTAATCTAAATGCAATTAAACAATTGTCAAATCTCAATTTGCTGAAGGTAAATGAGTTTGTTAATAAAATTAAGTGTGAAACTTGTGTGGAAGAAAAAATGACAAAGTTACCGTTTAAATCGGTACAAAGGAGCACGACACCTCTAGAATTAGTTCACATGGATGTATGTAATTTGAAGTTTGTGAAAACAAGAGGTGGTAAAAAGTATTTTATTACTTTTATTGACGATTGCACGAGGTACTGTTATCTATACCTTTTAAGAGGTAAAGATGAGGCTATTGAAACTTTTCAAGAACTTCAAAACTGAAGCCAAAAATCAACTTAACTGCACAATCAAATCTATCTTAAGTGATAGAGGAGGGGAATATGTAGCTCCGTTTGAGGGGTTGTGCAACGAAAGTGGAATAATTCATCAAACTACAGCTCCGTATGCACCTCAATCGAATGGTGTTGCAGAACGCAAGAATCGTACTTTGAAGGAGATGATGAATGCGTTGTTGATTAGTTCTGGGTTACCTCAGAATATGTGGGGGRAATCTGTTTTAACGGAAAACTTTATCCTCAATAAAATTCCACTTAAAGGTAGGGACGAAACTCCCTTTGAGTTTTGGAAAGGAAGGAAACCTTCTTATAAATACCTCAAAGTGTGGGGGTGTTTAGCGAAGGTAGAAGTGACTCTACCGAAGCAAGTGACAATCGGACCCAAAATGGTTGATTGTGTTTTTATTGGTTATGCACTAAATATTAGCGCCTATCAATTTATCATTCATAGGTCAGATGTTCCAGACATGGATGCCGGAACTACCATTGAGTCAAGGAATGCGATATTCTTTGAAGACATCTATCCTTGTAAGGATAAAGTTGCTTCCAGTTCAAACACTGGTAATGTCGAAGGAACTACAAGTCAAGAACTTGTGGGGGTTGAACCCAAGTCTCGTAAATGACCTGGTTCAAAACTTGAAGCTCTAACTCTTAGATGGAGCACTCGAGCTAAAGTTGCGAAGGATTTAGGTCCCGACTATTTGGTTTTCCTCTTGGATGAAGAACCAAACTCATTAAAAGAAGCTTTCTCCCAGACCGATAGTTCTTTTTGGAAGGAAGCTGTACAGAGCGAGATCGATTCGATCATGCAGAACCATACGTGGATTCTGACTGATTTACCTTAAGGTTGTAAACCTTTAAGGAGTAAATAGATTCTGAAACGAAAGTTCAGAGCTGATGGATCAATCGATAAGTACAAAGATCGTTTGGTTGTGAAAGGGTTTCTCCAGAAGGAGGGATATGATTTCTTTGATACATACTCTCCTGTTATGAGAATTACCTCTATCCGGGTGCTTCTAGTGATTGCTGCTTTGTACAATCATGAGATTCACCAAATGGATGTAATAACAGCTTTTCTAAATGAAGATTTAGAAGAGGAAATCTATATGGAACAACCTGAAGGTTTTGTAAAACCTGGACAAGAAAGAAAGGTGTGCAAACTGGTTAAGTCTTTATACGGCTTGAAACAAGCACCTTTACAATGGCACTTGAAATTTGACGAAGTGATGATGTCAAATGGATTCAAGATAAACAAGTGCGACAAGTGTGTCTACATTAAGAATACTAATGACAGATTTGTTATCGTATGTCTTTATGTAGATGATATGTTAATCATGGGTAGCAACCTACAAGTGATTAACGAGACAAAACTCATGCTAAAAAGAAATTTTGACATGAAGGAGCTAGGAGTTGATGACAAAATTCTTGGCATAAGAATCATAAGAACTCCAGATGGAATTGTCTTATCACAATCTCATTACATTGAGAAAGTGATCAAGAAATTCAATGCACACGATAGTCTTCCAGCAAAGACACCTCTGGAACTCGACGTTCACTTAAGTAAGAAAAGAGGTGACCCTATTGCTCAGAAGGTCTATGCTAGGATCATTGGATGTCTGATGTACATCTCTAACTGTACAAGACCTGATCTAGCTTGCTCGGTAAACAAACTGAGTCGATATACAAGCAATCCAAGTGGAGAACACTAGAAAGCGCTTGTGAGAGTTTTGAAATACTTAAAGTATACTATGAACTTTGGGCTACACTATGGTAGATACCCCAGGATACTTGAAGGTTACTGTGATGCAAACTGGATATCCGACTCAAAGGACTCAATGTCAACAAATGGGTATGTATTTGTAATAGGGGGAGGAGCTGTTTCTTGGAGATCCACTAAACAGACATGTATAGCCCGATCCACCATGGAATCCGAGTTTATCTCTTTGGACAAAGTAGGTGAAGAAGCAGAATGGCTTCGTAACTTTTTGGAAGATATTCCATGTTGGGAGAAACTCGTGCCACCGGTTATGCTTCACTGCGATAGTCAAACTGCTATTGCAAGGGCAAGAACTGGTTTGTATAACGGAAAGTCTCAACATATTCGCCGGGGACATAACACCGTAAGACATTTGTTATTGAGTGGGATTATCTCAGTTGACTACGTAAGGTCGATAGATAATCTAGCGGATCCATTCACTAAAAACATAGCTCGAGATCAGATGTGTAAGTTGCTTGAAGGAATGGGAGTGAGATCCACATCTTAAAGATGATTGTAGTGGAAACCCAACCATGATGAGTGGAGGTCCCACAAACTTGGTTCAATGGGAAAACTAAACTATAAAAGTCTTGGTAAGTAAAACTCTACGACCCTATTCCCTAACGGAAAAAGTAGAGTTTTTAATCTGTCACGTGGTGAGGATAAATCTCTGATTTTTAATGACTCTTGTGCAGGTCTTTGACTTGAGTATGACAAAATACTCGTTTTAAGAATCACCTATATAAGCGAGAAGTGAGGGCCGCTTCTATTAAATGCTTATGAATCCAATAAAGTTGTCCATGGCCAGAAACGGACACAAAATGTGAGAACGGATGAATTCTTTGACCTTAGTGGGTTGGTAATATTGTCTAGTATACACAAAGGGGAATAGTTCAAGAATTACGTCCACTAATCCGCCGGTATGCTCGATGATGAGGCATAAATAGGCCAGACCCGGATTGGGATAGACCTAGATCCAGACATCCAAAGAAGGGAGCTTAGGATGGCTTACACTTGGTTTGACCTTGTTTTCTTAAAAGCTGAATAGATCAGAGCAGGGTCACCCCAGCCCAGGAGTTGTCCTGAGCTTATAGAGACCTCCTGTGAAATAAACCTTGAAATATAAAGGCAGGCTTGCCAACAGAAAGGAGAGCAGGACTAGGGAAGACCTGGTCCTTGATTCCTGCCGGGGGACAAGTGGGACCACTTGTCAGAGTTTGTTGTTTAAACGGCCCTTGATTCGCGGCCTTTGTTTCCAAGATACCAGAAGTGGTCCCCACTGGGAAAACTATAAGTATCTCAGCCCCAAGGCTGAGAGAGGTATGTCATTCTGTGTGCATTCCTTGCTTTGCTCACTAAAAACACTCTATACACTTTCTGACTTAAGCATCAGAGAGTTTTCCACCGGAAAACCCTCGGTGGTCCTTTTCTGATGTGTTTGTGTGTGCAGGTTGGGAAATAGCGCAAGGTTCAGGCGTGGTCATATTTTTGGGTGAAACAATCACTACTACAAAACAGGTTTTTCACGTTGGCTGATTAACGTCGGTTTTTGAATAACCGACGTAAAATATTTTTCACGTCGGTTTCTAAATAAACCGACGTGATATGTGATATTATTACGTCGGTTTTTTTAAAAACGACGTGATAAATAAGTCTTCACGTCGGTTTCTAAATAACCGACGTAATAAATTTTATTAAAAAATATTAAATACAATAAGTAATAAACCCGGCCCCGTCACTTCTTTATTTAGCATTAATTCGCTCTGTGATTTCCTTCTCTCTCTCGCTCTCTCTGAAACCATGGCGACCTCCATTATCCCCCCCCTCCTTCTCTTCCTCTTAGCCACCACTGCCTCCGCCCACCCCTGTAAAACCCTCTTCCACTTCTCCACCGCCACCACCTACCTATAACCCCTAAAATTTCCTCCACCGTAACCCTAACCCCAATTCCATCCTCGGCAACCAAAACCACCACCTCGCCGCTCTTTGATCGTCGTCGCCCCTCCATCCATTTTTGGTTCCGACCTCGCCGTCGCCTCCTTTGACAGCGATTCCCAATCATCCCCGAAGATGATATCATTCGGTTTCACCCTCAAGTTCTATTCCTCCATGTCCAGCTCGATTCGCGAGCGCACCAAGTACATCATGAGTGTCGTCGGAGCCCTACTCTTTGGCGTCGCCTGTGGGGCCCTCACAGCGGCCGGCATGTACTTTCTGTGGGCCCTATACTCCCCCAGCCGCTTCGACTTCGGCGATGTCTCTTCGTCTTCCGATGACGATGATGACGACGACGATGAGGTTTCCCACGACCAAGAGGAAGCTGGGCTATCTGGCCATCCCCACCAAGCCGGCGGCGGCTGATGATGACCTCAAGAAGCCTGCACCGCAAGCCCAGGAGGTAGTTTAATTATCCTCTTTTTTCCCCTTTGTTTAATTATTTTGTGCGTTCACTGAATGGATATCCGATATTATTTTTTCCCTTTGTTTAATTATTCATCATTTTCAGAAATTAATTAATTTCCCATTTCAGAGATTGATTGAATTTATGTTAGATAGAATCTGTTTTAAAGTATCATAGTGTTGTAGATCTCCTTGTAATATGCTTTAATATCCAGTTCAATATTTGAAGCTTCGAGAGATCAACTGAATTGATATCCGACAAGTCTGATTTCTAATCTATCGTTAAAAGTGTACTAATGCAAGTAAATTCTGTTTTATGGTTTTTATGCTCAAAATATTTGAAAACGGTTTATTGGATATTGCTGTTTTGTGGTCTACAAAACAAAGTTAAATTGATTAACTTCATTTTGAAGTTGATAAATATATTGCTAAAATTTTCATTTTTTTTTTCAATTTGAGTTTTGCTATTTATTCTGAACAAATGGGGCTTCACGTGGAAATTGCAATTCTTTGCATCATTAACACAGTCTGGGTTCAGCATATTCTTTGTGGTTAGTAAGCTTCATCTACTTCTATTTTTCTGTGCTTTTGGGRTTTTAGGAAACTAACCACAATAATTGATGCAGTCTSGGTATTTTGGTAATTACAGGCACTGAGAGAGGAGAGCCAAGGGGTTCAGCTCCAAGAAATGGACCACCATAGAAAGTATTGCCTATCGACATACCGGCCTTGTCGTTGGAMGATCTAAATAGACGCACTAATAATTTCGGACCCAAAACTCTTATCGGCGAGGGCTCGTACGGCCGTGTGTTCTATGCCAAGTTGAGCAGTGGACAGGAASCAKCTATCAAGAAGCTCGATACCGCCTCACCGGAGCCCGACTCCAATTTCACRGCCCAGGTTCAAAAGCAGCATTATATAGGGCTTCTCGGATAATGCTTGGAACAAAACAACCGAATTTTGGCATACGGGTACGCAACAAAGGGTTCGTTACACGACGTCTTGCATGGTATRTAAACGAAAATTTCCATATTCTAGGTTTYTGGATCAGGCGAAGACAAAAGTAAAACTAAAAATGATTATTATCCTTYTTTCTTTAATTATTATTGTTTATTTAGGTTGGAAAGGTGTGCAAGGGGCAGAGCCCGGCCYGGTTCTTACGTGGAGTCAAAGGGTGAAGATCGCACACGGGGCCGCGAAGGGCATCGAATTTCTGCACGAGAAATGTCAGCCATCGATCATCCACCGCGACATCAGATCGAGCAACGTTCTTCTGTTCGACGATTTTGTGGCCAAGATAGCTGATTTCAGCTTAACGAACCAGTCCTCGGATATGGCCACTCTTCTGCATTCGACCAGAGTCCTCGGAACGTTCGGTTATCATGCTCCAGAGTGAGTTTTTGCCGATCCTTACGAAAAAATAAAAAGCGATTTGTCATTTAAAATATAGTGCTTCTCAAGGCATGTCATTTAATGAAGTTGTGGCATTTCCACAAAACCCGCATGCTATCCAAGAAATGGGAGCTCGTGCACCTCGGGTATGTGCCATTTCATCATATTTGACCACATTGTGGTTTCTATTAGCTTGTTAATGAAAGAAGATATAATTAATCATATTTTATTTTATCCACCGAAAATTATTTTTGGGTTAGGATGCGTTTAATTATCTATATTCTAGTAGCCTGTTTTCTAAAACCATTATGGATTATCAAATTTTGTTTTTATATCAAAAACTAGAATTTTCTTTTGAGTGCCAAAATATTGTGGAGTTGTCCATAAATGAGCTTYTGTTTTAGTTCTTGATTATTACCAGCAAGAGTGAACCTTAAAAACATTTTAAAACTAATAATTGGCTGATGTATAAATAATCATGGCAATAAAGTTTCTGTTTTAATAAATTGTGGCCTCTTATTATAGGAAAAAAGAGAAAAGGGGTGCTGATCACAGGCTGATTACCTAGCCATATTATAGGAAGCACTAACAAMTGTTGKTTATTGTTATTGTGCATAAAATATGCCTTACGCCTGAATTTTATACTCGTGCTTCACAGGGTGTTCTTATTGTTGGTGAGAGAGGAACAGGTAAAACATCCTTAGCAATGKCTATAGCCGCAGAAGCAAAGGTTCCTTTAGTTGAAGTAAAAGCCCAACARCTGGAAGCTGGTCTTTGGGTGGGTCAAAGTGCATCAAACGTTCGAGAATTRTTTCAAACAGCACGGGATCTGSTTGCTTCTTTATTCYAATTCTTTATTCTTTTTTTTTTCTTTCGAAATGTATTGCAAGCMAGTTCTTGAGTATTTGATTTTCTTTTGATTTTTTAGTTGGGCATCTATTTGAAAATATATCTACTAATGCATTATCATTTATCTAGGCTCCTGTCATTATATTTGTGGAAGACTTTGACCTCTTTGCTGGTGTCCGTGGAAAGTTCATTCACACCAAAAAGCAGGATCACGAGTCTTTCATCAATCAACTTCTGGTGGAACTTGATGGGTATATCGTTTTTTTTCCTTATTAGTTCTGAGATACAACTTAAATTGTGATGCCTTGAATTATTCTAAGACCTCAATTCTTTGAAATATCACTGACATATAGATTCTGCACTATTGACTTGTTTTCTTAGAGGGTGTTTGGGTGAGCTTATTTTTAAAGATCTTATAAGCTTCTGCATTGTGTAAGATATTTTTTAGAGATTTTAAGATGTTTGAAAGGCCTATAAGATGTTTACTAATTGCATTTCTAAATTAAAATGGTCAAASTCAAAGGTGGTTGTTAAAATAAGATCTTATTTTCAAAATAAGTTGGGATTCTCCAACCTTTTCAAAATATCTTATAAGTTCTTTTTGTAAAACTTTTACCAAGCACTTTTAAAGAGCTTKTAAGCTCTCAAGCATCTTAAAAGACGTTTTGAAGAGCTTATAAGCTCATCCAAACACCCTCGTAGTGTCTTTTGAAAGAAGCTTGAGTATTATAAATATTTATTTTAATTATTTATATCTTTGTAATCTTTTGTAGATTGCAATGAATGTTGTGAACATTACAACCAATTAGTCTCTTTTTTTCTCTCTTTTTTTTCAATAA
Organism: Phtheirospermum japonicum; assembly: GCA_014905375.1. Taxonomy (NCBI): domain Eukaryota; kingdom Viridiplantae; phylum Streptophyta; class Magnoliopsida; order Lamiales; family Orobanchaceae; genus Phtheirospermum; species Phtheirospermum japonicum. The sequence goes on from BMAC01000699.1 coordinate 593,315, forward strand.
TATTTGTTATTTTTTTTTTCGGTATCACAACTCTACGAGTACCAAAGCACAATCCTAAGCACAGCTCCTTAAATGTGCTTCAATACATTAAGATTAGAAATTTGTGCTGTCATATTAACCTGTACCGTCTGTTAAGCATTTGCTATATTTCTTATAGGTTTGAGAAACAAGATGGGGTGGTTTTGATGGCTACCACTCGCAATCTTAAACAAATTGATGAGGCTTTACAGCGTCCTGGTAGAATGGATAGAATATTCCATCTTCAACAACCAACTCAAGCAGAACGGGAAAAGATCTTACGAATGGTTGCAAAAGAAACGATGGACGAGGACCTCATTGACTTTGTTGATTGGCAAAAGGTTATTTGAATTACTTCTGGTCAATTACTGGGCTTGTTTGTTTTTGAAATTTACCTTGTATTCGGTAAACTCACTTTTAATTATAATTTTGTTACATTGACTTCATAGGTATATAATGTGTAAATCTAATAGTCTCTCATACAACATTGTTTTCGTGATTTACTTAGAATACTAGATAATTTTTGATTGTTTATACAATCAATAGTTTAACTCACTAAAAATTAAGAGCACCTGGCGGATATTGTTATTACTGAAAAAATAAAATAAAATAGATCTAGCGGATACAAATTTGAATATGCTTATTCCATTCTGYGGGCCTTTTGTCTTTTCCATTGGGGAAGGGAAAAAGAAAAGTAGATGAGTTCATATAAGTTGTTTTATTTGTGTGCTATATAGGGTGAAGTGTTTATTTTTAATTTTAAGGTAGTTGCTTATATATCTGAGAATTCTGGTTTTTTTTTTATTTTTTGGTAATAAATATTTAATGTTTTTGAGTTTTATAGTTAGCTCGAGTTCAATGTGCTGGAAATCCACATTTTTGGGTGAATGAAGATGGTTCATACCAAGAGGAGGGGCAGAAAAATACGAAAGGGTATATCTGGGAAAAGGTTCGTCATCTTTCAAATCTATTTTGTTACGAAAATAAAAATAAACTACAATTATGCCTTTTCTTCTTTTTTAGTCTGTCATCATCTTGTTTATTGATGTTGTTCAGGCTGGAACGAAGCTGCTTTGTGCTATACTTTCTCTCCGGGTTCCTTCTAAATCATCCCAACCTTGTGGAGAGCAAGCAACTAGCATGAATAGTCGGAGTTTGCCAGATTATCTTGAACAAAGAGCAATTCAGAAACTTCTTTTGATTGRATATAATGGATCGGAGACAAGTACCATATTTAAACAGGTACATCTTAATTTATTTTTTCCTAGATATTTGAGGCATTTTGAAACATGCTGACAAATAGAATCTTACTCTTATTTGGTTTTCACATTATTCTCTTTCCTATTTTTCGCCCATTTAGCCTCTAAATGGAATATTGATTTTAACTTTAATGCGTATCTCTAGAATGGAATGCTGTWTTTRTTTGTTTGGAATCCRTTTTCATTCTTYTAGTTTTGATGGATTATAGGCTAGAGTTMTTTACAAAGACGCGCCTTTCTCGGTGGATGAGCGTGAGCACATTAAGTTAGTGATCCAGAGCCATGTGTATAGTTACATTGGAACACTTCTTGAGGGCCGTGAGCACTTTGAAGAAGAAAGTTTGAATGAATTGAGGCAAAAACAATCTTGTGATGGTTCGAGTTCAACTCTAGCTGGTACAAAGTTCATTTAAAAATTAATCTTTGATCTATTTGCTTAAGTGTGAAAGCATAGAAGTATCATTTCTTTATTTATGACTTTTTGCAATTTTCAATTATTGCTTTACTCAATAAATCGAGATGCTTTTATTTTCTGTCATTATACAAATTGTTGTTCTTATTAATGCATGCATTTGTTGTGGAGTTTATATATGATCATGTGACTTAATGATCCCTGAATAAACTTTTATATTGATTTTCTTTTTCGAACATTTAAGAGAGCACGACATTAGTGATAATTTTGAAACATAAAAACTGCAATACATTGATTGACACAAGTGATTTTTGGTATTAAGTTATTTGAGTGATTTCTGGTTTTGTTTCGGAGCGTTACAACTCCATATCTCATGTACTGAAATCTTTGTATTATTTTAAATGCGAGTATTGTTTTATACTTTGGTTTATAATAGGGCACATTTATGAGATATTAAAATTATACTAACACTTGTTTTGTTCATTGTGTGGCATGGATTCTTTTGATTTTTTTTATATATTAATTCCTAAATCTCATAATTTAGTTATTAGGTGGGATGGTTTAATAGGGCCAGTTTTTAAAAAAAACCCTCATATTACCACATCGGTTCTAAGGAAACCGACGTGAAAAGCTCCGACATTTCACGTCGGTTATTTATAAAAGCCGAAGTGAAACGTCACATCTTCCACGTCGATTATTTGAAAACACCGACGTGAAAAAGTCAAACATTCCACGTCGGTTTTTATAAATAACCGACGTGAATGTCACTCTTTTCACGTCGGTTTTTCAAAAACGACGTGACTTTTAACGTCGGTGGCTATTACGTTGGTTCAAAAACCGAGGTTAAATGTGCAAAAAAACCGACGTGAAATCCGCAGTTTGTAGTAGTGAATTGGCGCTGTCTGTGGGAAATCTCTGAGATAAGACGTGAGTTTGAATGGCTTCAGACGGGTTGCGACGAAATCTGGTGGGAGAACTTGGCGGAACCCCTAGTTCCGCCGTGCCGTGGGGTATGCCGCGGTCGGCAGAACCATCGCAGACAAGGCCAGAGGGGGCAGAGCCGTCAGTAGCAACTGGGCTAGGAACTGAACCACCCCCCCTCCGGCGGATCTACGCCTGCCGTTGGTGGATCATTGAACGACACCTTTCTCAGGCAGCTGTCTGAGCTCATCGGCAAGGCTGTGGAGAAGAAATTCGCAGAAATCTCGCCGCCTCCATCCAACACACCACCAGCTAGGACTGTTCCATTGACAGAAACAGAACCGCGCGGCCAGCGCACTGATCGGACTCCCCTCCAGGACAGAGAAGAACATTTCTCCACTTCTGATAGCGAGACGTCAAGCCAGGTCAACCCAGGCCTGGCTGAGCAGATGTAGAGCTTGCAGAAGGAGGTGAGAGAGTTCAAGAGAAGATGGTGGGCACCAGTACGGCGCCGGCGCGGAGAGGCACGCCATTTACGGAGGAAGTCATGCATGATGATGTACCGGCCTTGAATAGGTCTTTAGGCTTCGAGTATAATGGGACCACGGATCCATGGGACCATCTCAGCCGCTTCGAAATCGCAGCAGCGGTACATAAGTTCTCTGATGCGGTCATGTGCCGGGTCTTCCCAATGACTTTCACTAAGTCAGCTCAGCTCTGGTTTAGCCAGTTGCCACCGTGCTCCATCAACAATTTTGACGAGTTCAGCTCAGCCTTCTTACATCAATTCACTAGCTGCCGAAAATACCAGAAGATGCCGCTTGAGCTGTTTAGTCTAAAACAGAAAGAGGGCGAAATCTTACGTGCTTATATTAATCGATTTACTAATGCAAAACTCGAGGTGCCTTCTGCGTCAGAGGAGCTCTTGGTGAACGCACTTGCGCAGGGCCTCAGGAGAGGAGAGTTTTTCCAATCGCTGGTGGTGAATCCAGCTCTGAAGTTCGGAGAGCTCTTGGAGAGAGCATAAAAGTATATCCATTTGGAAGAAGCCCTGAAGATCAAGGACGAGGGAGAGAAGAAAACGGAGAGATATGATAGAGAAGAAAGGGCACCAGTAAAAAAGTTCAGGCCAGACCTGCCTGGGGGAAGACCTCGCTTTGACCGATACACGCCTCTGGCGACTCCGCAGGGGGAAATCCTGCAAGCAATAGAGAGGCATCCAGACCTGAAATGGCCTAAGACTTATTTGCAGAAGCCTAAGAAGGAAAGGTCTGACAGATTCTGTCGCTTTCATAATGACTATGGACATGACACAGATCAGTGCACTCATCTGAAGGATGAGCTGGAGAGAATGGTGCAAGCCGGGCATCTTAAAGAATACGTGCAAATGAGAAAAGAGGAGGCCAGGTCCGATCGTGGCAGTCATGGCCAACCCCAACAAAATAAGCGTGATCAGGATAGGGGGCGTAATGAAGGAAGACGGAATGAAAAGACCCATGCTATACGGGGTGAGATTCTTATGATCACAGGGGGCGAGTGGGATGAACACTCCAAACGGACCAAAAAAGTTACGTGCGCGCTGCACGGGATCTAACCAGAAAGGGAAAAGAAGTCGGACAGGTAGCACCGAGTCTAAATGTTTGCTTTGGGTTAGAGGATGAGGAGGGGATTCTAGCTCCTCATATGGATGCCCTGGTCATTACGGCTACTATAGCCAATTATAATGTCCGACGAATCTTCATGGATACGGGGAGCTCGGCGGACATCATGTTCTACGAATGCTTCAGGAAGATGAACCTAGATGTCGAGTTGGAAGAGGTTACGACATCGTTGGTAGGATTTTCAGGAGGCGCGTTAAAGCCCCTTGGAGCTGTTAACCTCCTGGTTACATTAGGGGATGAGCCCTATAGGCAGACTAAGACAGTTCGGTTCCTGGTGGTAGATGCAGCTTCCTCATATAATGTGATGATGGGGAGACCTTCTCTTTGCAAATTTGAAGCAGTGGTGTTTACCACATGAAATTGGAATTTCCTGCTCACGTTGGAGTAGGTGAAGAAAGAGGAGACCAGTATGAATCGAGGGAGACTTACGTCGAATGTATTAGACGAAGTGAAGAGGAAAGACAGGCCAAGAGGGCTCGGACAGAGGACAGACCCAAAATGATCGAGAGGGAAGAGAACTTGATGACTGTGGAGGTAGTCCCAGGGGACGATAGTCGAGTCCTCCATGTCGGGACAACTCTCAGTCTGGAGGTTCTGGTTGATCTGGTAGCACTGCTGTGAGAGAGTGCGGATATATTTGCCTGGTCTCCACATGACCTGGTCGGTATCGATCCAGAAGTGGCTGAACATCACCTCAATATCAGCCCTGCAATAAAGCTAGTCAAGCAGAGGAAGCGCAATTTCGGCCAGAGAAGGAGGCCATTATCGAGGCTGAGGTGGAGAAGTTATTGAAAGCTAAGCATATCCAGGAGATACAATTCACTGAGTGGCTCTCCAACGCCGTGCTGGTCCCTCAGACCCAAGATGACTGGCGCATGTGCATAGACTTCCGCGACCTCAACAAGGCTTGCCCCAAAGACCATTACCTATTGCCAAGGATAGACCAACTGGTCGATTCCACATCAGGTTGTGAGATTTTAAGTATGATGGACGCCTCGCAGGGTTATCACCAGATCCGGCTGGCCAAAGAGGACCAAAAATGTGTTAGCTTTATAACCCCGAAAGGGACGTACTGTTATGTGGTCATGCCATTTGGGCTTAAGAATGCAGGCTCCACATATCAGCGGTTGGTGGACAAGATGTTCAAAAACCAGCTCGGGCGGAATATGGAGGTCTATGTGGATGATATGCTGGTAAAGAGCATGAAAGCAACTTCGCATGTGGACGGCCTGAGGGAGACCTTTGATACCCTGAGAAAATATAGAATGAAGCTCAACCCCAAAAAGTGCATGTTCGGGGTAAGAGCTGGAAAATTCCTGGGCTACATGGTCACGGAGAAAGGTATCGAGGCTAACCCTGAGAAGATAAGGGCCATTATGGATATGCAAGCGCCAAGGAACGTCAAAGAAATGCAGTGCCTGGAAGGTCGAATCAATGCCTTGAGTCGATTTGTATCGCACTCGGTTGAGAAGAGCTTGCCATTTTTTCAAGCCCTGCGTAAGAAGGCCGAATTCCAGTGGAGTAATGAATGTGAAGATGCGTTTAGAATGCTGAAAGCACACCTAGCTAGCATGAACTTTCTCACAAAACCTATCCAAGGAGAACCTCTAATCCTATACTTTTCAGTAGGACAGCAGACAGTCAGCTCTGTCTTACTTAGGGAAGAAGGAAAGGTCCAGAGGCCGGTCTACTATTGGAGCAAGGTCTTGCATGATGCAGATGTGCGATATGTAGAAATAGAGCAAGCGATGCTGGCTCTGATTGGTACAGCTCGCAAGCTACGCCCCTACTTCCTTTCACACAGCATAATTGTGCGAACCAACCTGCCATTGAAGGCCATAATGGACAAACCGGAAGCGTCAGGCAGGCTGGTCAAATGGATAATAGAGCTCAGCGAGTTCGATATCACGTTTGAGGCCAGGACAGCCATTAAGTCCCAGGCATTAGCTGATTTCATGCAGGAAATGGCCAGCTCTACCGATGACAAGCAAGAATGGACAGTTTCTACGGATGGTTCGGTGGGATATCAAGGCTGCGGGGAAGGAATTGTTTTAATCGATCCGGCAGGTGTAGCCACCGAGTATGCAGTGCGCCTGAACTATGCTTTGTCCAATAACGCAGCCGAGTATGAGTCCCTCCTAAGAGGAGTTCAGATGGCAAGAGACTTAGGGGCGAAACAGGTATACGCAAGGGTGGATTCCCAGCTGGTCTGCAAACAAATAAGTGGGGATTTTGAAACCAGGGAAGAAAGCATGCAGAAGTACCTAGCCCAGTTTAGGGAACTGTCCAAGAATATGAAAGCCCTGACAGTCCTTCAAATCCCCGGAGAGGAGAACAGAAGAGAAGACTATCTGGCAAAAGTAGCTAGCTCAGCTGTGGATTGTCAGGAAAGGATGATCACTCTGCTAATAGCAAATAAAGAATTTGGGACAGAGTAGGTGTGCTCGGTTATTGAGAGTAGTGACTGGCGTTCACCCATAAAAATTTATCTAGAGAAGGGAGAACTGCCAGAAGATAAGAAAGAGGCAGTAAAGGTAAAAACCAGAGTTGAACGATTTTGCTTGATTAAGGGAGAGCTATTTCGAAGAGGGTTTGGACAACCCCTTTTACGATGCCTAAGCCAAGACGAGGGTACTCATGTTCTTAAGGAGGTTCATGAAGGATGCTGTGGCAATCATATGGGTGCTAGAGCTCTCTTAAGCAAGGTCTTGCGAGAGGGTTACTTCTGACCACAATTAAGAAAGGAGGTAGAAAATTTTGTGCAGATTTGTGAAAGATGTTAGAAGAACTCGCCCTTAATGCACAAGACTTCGGAGGAGCTCATGATGATGAGCTCTCCCTGTCCATTTTCCAAATGGGGAATAGATCTGGTTGGTCCTTTCCCCACAGCCCCTGCCTAAAAGAAGTTCTTAATAGTAGCCATCGATTATTTCAGTAAATGGGTGGAAGCTGAAGCTTTGGCAAAAATCACGGAGGATGCGGTGATGAGATTTTTGTGGAAGAACGTTGTATGAAGATTTGGTATTCCCAAGATCTTGGTCTCAGACAATGGCACCGAGTTCATGGGTGCCAGAATCAAAGCTTGGTGCGCAAAAATGAAGATCGACCAGCATTTCACGTCTGTCTATCATCCACAGGCCAATGGACAAGTTGAAGTGACCAACCGCATACTTGTACAAGGAATCAAGACACGTCTGGAGAAGGCTGGAGGTAGGTGGGTTGATGAGCTCAGTTCAGCTTTATGGGCGTACAGGACTAATCCCAAGGAGAGCACAGGGGAAACGCCATTCAGCCTGGTTTATAGCATGGACGTTGTGGTTCCCGCTGAGATTAACATGGACACTCATCGAGTTCAGAACTTGGTTGAGGAACAGAATGAGCTCTTGATTCAGGATGCGTTGGATTAGGTCGACGAGAAGAGAGAAAGAGCTGCCGTTAGAATGGCACACATCAAGGGACGAATCAAAGCAACCTATGACAAATCTGTGATCAAGAGAAATTTCCAGGTGGGAGACCTGGTCTTGAGAAGAGCCGATTTAGGGAAGGCAAAATGAAAGCTGGATGCTGCGTGGCAAAGACCACTCCGGGTCACCCAAGTCTTGGCAAGCAGAGCTTATAAATTAGAAGACCTGGATGGAGTTGAAATCCCTCGCGCGTGGAACATTGTAAATTTTTGAAAATTTTATGTATAAATGTAATCTTGCAAGGTGTTATTAATGATAATGCATGTTTATTCTTGTTCGCCAAACTAAAACAAGACTTCATAAAAAGCCAGGATTGGCTAAGGGCGGATGCCCCATTTACCTGACCTGATTGTCAGTTTAAGCCAGAATTGGTTAAGGGCGGATGCCCCATTTACCTGACCTGATTGTCAGTTTAAGCCAGGATTGGCTAAGGGCGGATGCCCCATTTACCTGACCTGACTGTCAGTCTAAGCCAGGATTGGCTAAGGGCGGATGCCCCATTTACCTGACCTGATTGTTAGTCTAAGTAAGGATTGGCTAAGGGCGGATGCCCCATTTACCTAACCTGATTGTCAGTTTAGGCCAGGATTGGCTAAGGGTGGATGTCCCATTTGCCTGACCTGATTGTCAGTGTAAGCCAGGATTGGCTAAGGGACGGATGTCCCAGTCTCCTGACCTGATTGTTAGGAGAAGCCAGGATTGGCTTAGGGCGGCTGCCCATAAAATATTCTTATTTGGTTGACAGGTTAAGCCAGGGTGCTCATGAAAACAACTGACCTGATTAAAGGACCTTTTATACAAGGGCCTAGCCTGACTGCCAGCTCAGAACTAGAAGAAAAAGTAAGAGTAAACACCCATAAATGCACAATCCGAGGGTCAACCTCACACAAGAGCTGATTGAAGGCGGATACCTTACTTTTTCAGATCCGGCGGTAAGCCTAAAATGCCTGAATAGACTAAAGCTTGGAAAAATATCCCCTTGGTTTGATTGAATGGAAAGAAGAATCAATTGAAAATACTTTTGTTTTTATTAACGTTCTGGAAAATACAAAAAGACTTTGCTCACGTCTTCTACGAAGACTGGCAAATTTGATTACAATGCACGAGATAAACAAAAAGGGAAATAAACAAAACCCCAGGAAAACTTATGAGGCTCTTCGATCAGCGGCCAGAGCATGGCGGATGCGCCACAGCTCGCGCTCGGTCTCATGATAGCGCTAACGGTATTTGTCAGCCCGCTCGGAGATGGCGTGCGCTTCACCGGCGGCGATCATCAGCCGGCTCACCGACTCTGCCAAGTCGGCCTTCTCTTCCTGCAACTGATGATTCAGTTGCCGCAACTCAGCCCACTCTCGCTTGTAGTGGTGTTTCTTCTAAATTTTCCTCTCCAGAAGGCGGTAGAGGTAGCCAACCTTTTCTCTGAGCATGGTCAGTTTGTCGGAAAACTTGAAGTTTTCAACGACCAAGGAGATATTTTTCCGCTTCACTATATCAAGTTCTTCGAGAAGAGGAGAAGAAGCCATTTCAGAGAACTGAAAGAAAATGAGTCATATATGCACGTATATAAAGAAAGCAGTGGCACGTGCCAAGGAATCAAAAGTACTACGGTTTCCGGAAAATCAGGAAACCCTAGAAACCCAAGAGTTGATACAAGACAAAAAATATTTATTAATCATTCGCAGTACATATCCAGAAAAATGACAAAAAGGCAGACCAGCCACACAGGCGAACTGCAGGTCTGACTAATAGACAGCAAAAAGTTTCCTCCTAAAAAAACCTAAGTCCCGGCTTCCAACTCGGCATCTAGCTCTGCTGCCAACTGATCCACCACACCCTCGTTCAAAGCGCCAGGCGAAGCCCCACCTGGTAGCTCACCCAGACCTGCAAAGGTTGGGGAGGGAGAAGAAGTCGGGGGAGCAACCACAGCAAGAGCTAGGTCTAGTTGAGACCGCTGAGGCTCGGCGGAGTGAAGGGAGGAAAATACATACTCTGCAAATTCTGGCGCATCGGCAGTATGCATTCGATCGAGCTCCGGAACGTAGGAGAAAGAGGTTAGCTCAGGAGGGTTCTCCAGAGGAATATCTCCATCGAAAGGGGCCCCTGGATTGGCTAGGGCCCACTTAGCTTGTTCATCCAGACCGAGGTGGTAATAAACCACGGCCTCCGGGAAAAGAAGGGTGTAAAGCTCCTTAGACCGTAGGAGAGCTTCTCAGGTCTTCTCCCTCGCCGCCTGAACCAATTTTAAGCCCTCCTCGGAGTTCAGAATTTTAGTCCTTCACTCCACCTTGGCCTTCGCCAAGGTCTCATCCGCCAAGCTTCTCGCCTCTGCCAGAGCTTCATCCCGCGCTTCTGACCGAGCTGTCTCTATCATCTTGTCACGGGCACTTTTTACCCCTGCTAGCTCTTCCTTCAGCTCTGCCAGATTCTCCCCTTGCTTTTTTAGTTCCAGGCCGCGATCCTTAGCAAGAACATTGAAGCGCTCATTCTTCACGATTAACTCCTTATTCTTCTTGACCACATCAAATTGGATCATGGATCTAGTCGCTCGAGTAGCCAGTAGGGCTCTCTTAGAAAGAGCCTGGTTGTGAGAAAGAGGATTAAAACTCGTACAAGTAATGTAAAATAAGAACAAAAGGAAGAAAATTTACCCTCGCTTCATCCTGGCACTAGGATTCCAGGAGCTCACGGTCATCCATCTTCTCCAGCACGGTCTGATCTGTGGGCAGCATTTGTCTACGCATGTATTGAAGAGCCACCTCCCCTGAGCAGTTCAGAACCGAGTTGATTGGAGGGGGAGCGCTGCGCGTAATGGGGGAGGAAATTGGAGCAATCGGGCCACTCCTAGTTGTGCAGGGCCGCTTAAACAGGGGGAGCACATCTTCCTCGGACTCGGAGGAGGGGCCCCTCGTCGCTGTAGAGCGGGCAGGCGGCCTAGAGGGGCTGGAGCCCGGAAGGCAGGCGGGTTGTGAACCCTGGGCTTGAGGAGCTGGATTTGAGCATGCCCCAAGAACAACTCGCTTTGGAGCAGCCCCTACTCCCTTCTTGGACGCTTCAAACATTTGACGCATCATCCTTTCTGAGAAAAGAAGAAGAGAAAAATAAGACTTTGGGAAATTAAAGGTATAATAAGATAGACCAGGATAAAGATAATTTTACCGATCTCCTTGGTCAGAGACCCGTTTCTGATTGTTCATTAAAAAAGTCAAGAACAAAGGGAAGGAGAAGATTAGTAACATGGATGAGGTTCCCATTGAGGATGGAGATTGTTTTTTGTAGACTAGGAGACCTGTCCGCAGAAGAAAGAGGTGGGTAAGAAGGTATTTTCTTAATGGGCTTAGGCCGAAAGCCCCAATCTCCGTCGCAGTGGACAAAGAAAAACTTCTTCCTCCAGGCCTTATTGGAGGAAGGGAGTTTGTACAAGAAATGGACCCCAGGTCTGGCACTGAGGTAGAAGCAGCCTCGGTAAGAGCTCTTCGCTTGAAAGAGCTGGAAGAAGGTGTGGGATGTAGGATCAAGACCTGCATAACGCATGCCCAGATTATAGCACACCATGATCCTAAAGGAGTTGGGGGTGAATTGGAAGACAGGGATTTTATACAGAGTTGCGATCTCTAGCATCAGTGGGTTCACTGGAAGGCGCAAGCCCGACTGAAATTGATCAACATAAAACGTTAAACAGTCAGTCGGCGCCTGGCACACTAGGATACATGCCGGAGGGTTGCAAGGGTCGTATTTTTCGGGAAATTTATATTTATGGAGTAATCCCTCAACGGATCTATCGCTGAGAATAGAAGTAACTTTGGGGTGGCCGGAAACTGGTGGGTGATATTCTAAACCCCCGGTGGAGGAAGAAGCGACCGCCGCCGCCTCAGGAGAAGCTGACGGAGATAGAGAGACCGCCGTTGCTTCTGGAGATGCGGATAGGGAAGAAGAAGCTATTGTCGCCGCCAGAGAGGCCGCCGACGAGGAGAAGGAAGTCGCCGCCGCCTCCGGAGAAGCAGACAGCGGAGGAGAGGCTTCCACCACCGGAGAAGGAGTAACCGGAGGAATATTGGGAAGAGGAGGAGATGACGACATTGTAAGAGATTAAAAGGAGTAAGAGCCAAGAAAGATACATGGTCTACGAATATTGCCGGAGAAATTGAGTCAAGAATTAAATTGAAAAGTTCGCCGGAATACTGGAGAGGAAAAGGAGAAACTTGAGAATTTTGTAAAATGAAAATATAGAGAGTGAAAGAAAGAGAGAGAGTAGTGGGAATAAAAGGGAAGTAGATAAATTCAAAAAAATGAAAATCGAGGAAAATGGGATTTGATGGGATCCCCGCATTTAATACGGGCAGACAAACAGTACCCTAGACAATGAGCTGGAATGCTAACCGTCCTAGGGTAGGTCACGCGCCACTGACTTGTCAGTACTTTGAGAGACGTGTGGAAAATAAACCGTTTGGGAAGATGGGCCGACACCACTAATCCCAATGATTAGGCCTGGTTGTCAGGCGGATTTCTTGGGATTCGTTCGGTACGAGAAACAATAAAGGATGAGTGGGACCTCATTTATTCCTGAGGGCCCTGGAATGGTACAACTCTACCCCAACCATTTCGGGGGGAGGAGTTGATGAGGCATAAATAGGCCAGACCCGGATTGGGGTAGACTTGGATCCAGACAGCCAAAGAAGGGATCTCAGGATGGCTTACGCTTGGTTTGACCTGGTTTTCTTAAAAGCTGAATATATCAGAGCAGGGTCACCCCAGCCCAGGAGTTGTCCTGATCTTATAGAGACCTCCAGTGAAATAAATCTTGAAATATAAAAGCAGGCTTGCCAACAGAAAGGAGAGCAGGACTAGGGAATACCTGGTCCTTGATTCCTGCCGGGGGACAAGTGGGACCACTTGTCAGAGTTTGTTATTTAAACGGCCCTTGATTCGCGGCCTTTGTTTTCGAGATCCCGGAAGGGGTCCCCACTGGGAAAAACTATAAGTATCTCAGCCCCAAGGCTGAGAGAGGTATGTCATTCTGTGTGCATTCTTTGATTTGCTCACTAAAAACACTTTATAGCTTTCTGACTTAAGTATCGGAGAGGTTTCCACCGGAAAACCCCCGGTGGTCCTTTTCTGACGTGTTTGTGTGTGCAGGTTAGGAAATAGCGCAAGGTTCAGGCGTGGTCATATTTTTGGGTGAAACACTCGGTATATTAACTAAGGAGGGTTCAAGGCCATAAGCCACCTATCCCTATTCTCTATTATCTCTTAAGTACTGAGCTATGTATTTGCATTCATGTTTTCATTTTTGAGTTTTCTCACTCATGTGAGGGATTGTTGGTAAATTGTATTTAATCAATTTAATTGTACAGCGAAAATTCGTACTAATGAATTATATAGGCTCGATCTACATGTCATATAGATAATCATAGTATTTTGAATTTCTCAAATTCAATTATTGGTGAGTGAGAAATAATGCTTGGAAGTTGAACGGTTTCTTAAGTGCATATTTGTGTATCCCACATTGAATGTTAATCAATATGGAAGGGAGTTTAAAAATGATTACATATCATTAGTGGACATCAAGTGGACCAATGGGTGTTGTGGACTTTGTGTGAACAAAGCTCACGCGGGCTCTTGGACTTGGGTTCGCCCGTCCGCCTTCGGCGAAGCCGAAGGCGGAGCCGAGCGGGTCCGAGACCGGACCTTGGACCTTGGTCCTTGGCCTGGGCATTGGACTTGGACTTGGGTCTTGGGTCTTGGGCAATTGGTCCGAATTGACTGGTCCGTATGGGGGTCCTGGTTCAACTCTTGGGTCTTGGGAAATTGGTTCGAATTGGCTGGTCCGATTGAGGTGGTCCGTATGGGGGTCCTGGTTCAACCCAAATTACCTTTTTAGTTGCGTGCGTTTTGAACGCACACGCTCCTGAGAAGTCATTTGGACTTCTGACCGTTACGAAAACGGCAAATACCCATCTGACCTTTCAGGTACGTTTCCAAAACGTAAGAAAACAACATGCAATGCATGTCCACGCTGTACCTGTTTAGGTTCATGTTGCTAGTTTGAACGTCCTAGTGATGTCTTTAAGGACGTCATTAAGTTGGCTGATGTTACCCCCGCTGAAACCCTATAAAAGGGTGAGAGGCTCCTTCTCATTTCACACCTGGAACACCGGAAAACACGAAAAGAATACAGAACATATATTGCATTCTACTTCTGCACTATTTTCATTTCCTTTTACGTAGCTTAGTCCATATTCTTCCAGTTCGCCGGAGCTCCTGTATCATACGGTGCTGTTATATAAGAGACGTAGTCGTTTCATCTTTGAGTAAGAACTGCCAAAATCGAAGAGTATTATCGGGGCAATTTCGTCTTGCGGAGAGAGTTCTTAACTCGACTCGACTTTATAATATTTTATTTTATTTTCCCAGTTTTGTGATATACATATTTCCCCTGTTTGTGCTCGTTTGATTTCCAACAACTTTTAAATACACAGGTTTAACCACACCAAGAATTTTAAAAAAGCCAATTATAGATCTCAGAATAATATCAGCACTCTTTTTTTTTTTCAAATAAAGACTCAAACTTTATTGTGTGGTCTTGCATGAAATAGGCTTTTTTTAAGTACTTTTTGTCTGAGGGGGTTTAATCACATTTGAACACTCAATGAAATATTTTCATGAGAAAATGTGCTTGTGTTTGTGTGCATGTGTGTGTGTGAGAGAGAGCTTGGATCAAATGTAATGTTTCTTGAAGCATCTAAAATGAATTTTGTCATATTTTTTTCTCTTAAAATTAAATTGCTTTCTCTTAGTGAAGCATTTACAATGAACAGCATGGTGTGTGTATGTATAATGCATTTGAGAGAGAGATATGTAAGGGAAAGAAAGACAGTAATGTGTTTAGCTAAACTCATTGATAATGTAAAGCTTATAACTTTTGGATCTTAAGTTACTATTGAAGTGCTGTATGTAATTGTTAAACTTGTTTTTCTGTGTCATTATGATGTGTTTCCCCTGCCAGGTATTTTGAACGAGTGTATATATTCTTTTCGAAGTTATTTTTTTGTGTCTTGCATGTATTAAAGATTTTTGGAGAAATAATTATTTTTCTGTGACATGTATTCCCCCCTACCGCACCCCATCCTCCCCCACCACTCTCATCCGCCGTTAACAAGGTCACTGCTCACTTGTTGCCAACGTCGTTGTGTAGAAATCAGTCAACCACGAAATCGATGGAGGTGTATTCGAATATGAAGATGCACTTGTCGTGGGAGTGGACGACGATGGTGATCTTGGCGCTGATGAGGATTCAAAGCTCGCCGGCTTTTTCAAGAGAACCACGCACTGCTTCGAGAAGGTATCTTGCATGTTACTGAGTTTGTCGATTTATTTAGTTTCTATTTTTTTCAGCTCTGATCTTCTTCACAATTCTGATCTTCTTCACAATTCGAGTAGTGTAATTATTAGGAATCGTCATTGTTGGACCGGACCTCAGAAACCCTAGATATATATTTACATACTTATAATAATTTGGTTATTGGTTTCTTGATTATTATGTTCATTGTGCTGAAAGAGGTTTTTTAGGCTTCAATGCATTTGGTAGAAGTGATTAATTGATGGTAATTGATAAAGTTAAGAACCTTTATTATTTTTATTTTCTTTTAAAGTGCAAAATGTGCTTTGCTGTCTCATCGATGTCCTGATTCTTTTTTTCCTGATATAATAGTCTTGTTAACAAACTAAGACATTTAGACTGGTTTTCAAAAGTTAAGACTAACCCAAATTTGGTAAAGGATGCTTATATTGTCTTGTTAGTTGTTGCGTTGCCATTGTCTTAATTTTTCATTTATGCTTGTTTTATACTTGTCTCTATTTATTAAAATGCCATTTAAAAAAATCCCGATTTTTGGATAATCACAAAAAATACCTGTTGGATCCAGTTATTTTTAAAAATTACAACCACCCTCTTGTGTAATGTCTCTGTTTTACAATAAACTGCGTCAATAGGTAGAAACATATATTAGAGGGTGTTTGAAATTTTGAGTGTCTTTTTGTTATTTGGCTAGAAATTGAGGGTGGTGTTTGTAATTTATCCCTCATATTGACGATCTAGTTACTAGTGTATTTGTATTTGCATCCTAGTTTTATTTGCCCGCTGATGGTTTCTAGTACATGATCGACAGATCGTATATCCACCTGAAGACCTAAAAGTAAGAAATTACCACAATGTTAAATATTGTATCTTTCACGATCTTTACGAGCAGTTATTATCTCACCATTCAATATGAAGAAACTACAAATTCAATGTAATCTTAGAGTACTAGTTGAAAAATCAAACTTATTTAAATGTTCATGTTATTCTATATTTCCTTGAAAGGAGTGCTCAACCTACATGTGGTAATCTTTATTAATAGGATAATGTGAATACTACTTGTGGTAATCTAATTATTGGTTATGGTAATATTAGATTACAGGTTGTTCTATTAAGATTATTAGTTGTGGTAATTTATTACTGCATTCGGTTATTGTAATAAGATTATTGGTTGTAGTAATACTATTACTATATGCGATAAACTCAGTATTATCGGTTGTGGAAGTTTTATTTTCGATTGTGGTAATAGGATTACCACAAACACTAATAAAACTACCAATTCTAATAATAAATTTCAGAAGCACTAATCTTATTACCACAACCATTAATGAGATTATCATAACCAATAATAAAATAATCACAACCAATTAGAAGATTTTCACGTATTAATGAATTACAATGAATTACGAATGATATATATTTACTAAAACGGACATTGATGATTGAAGATAATGGATCGACTGCAAGCAAGTTGATTGAAAATAACAATCAAGCACTCATAGTAAAGCACTAAAGCAGCAACACAACTCCAACCATTAGTTTTTCCATAATTAAACGCAATAAGATTAGAAGCACGATGACCTAATGACTAGGGATCCTCTTGGTAATAGAAGGAACTCTCCAAGTAGGCACTATTGAACTATCAATAAAGATAGACTAGAAAAGGACCAAGCAATTGAGAAAAATAAAAAAAGCAAAGTGGATTAACTAAATAATATTGCTCTTGATGCCCCCCGACTATATGTAGGGCCGGAAAATCGGTCGTACCAAGCTCTTATCAAGATGGAACGATAAGGCTCAACACGAACACAAAACGATAATATTATCGGGCCTAAAGTCTAAACCTGTACACGACATGATAAAACACGGCACGATACGACAGACACGATAAGCAAAAATGTTGTATTTATTTAACCCAGCCTGTTAAGCACATTAGCCTCGTTAATTAATAAAATACTTGATTTTCTTAATAAATATAATACATATCTATAAAGTTTCCAATACAAGTTGTCAAATAAATTTAAAAATCATAATATGACAAATATACTGATGACAAATAAAGGATCACAAATACTAACAATGACTAAATGAATATAAAAAGGGAAACTTAAAACATTATCAGGCCTTATCCTGTTTACCTGT
The DNA here is from genome assembly GCA_014905375.1 of Phtheirospermum japonicum. Lineage (NCBI taxonomy): Eukaryota > Viridiplantae > Streptophyta > Magnoliopsida > Lamiales > Orobanchaceae > Phtheirospermum > Phtheirospermum japonicum. The sequence goes on from BMAC01000699.1 coordinate 610,546, forward strand.
TTACCGGGATAGTCCGTTATCAACTCATTTCTTAGCGTGCCTTATCATGCCAGCCTAATAAAGCCCGAACTCGATAAGCCTCAGCCTTAGCCTCAGTCCAAACCCTATAATTTCATGTTATGTTTGTGTCGGTCAATCGTGCAGTGCCTCATATTGCCACCCCTAGCTATATGGCAGTGCAAAAGACAGACAATCCAATAACATACTCATCATATTAACACTTTAATCGAACCAATCGCATCAACAACAAAAAAAGGTGCCCGAATAACTTCCACTAAAACACCAGTTTCTAGAAATTGCCTACACACCTCAGTGACTCAAAAGAAGAATAATAGAGGACAACCAAGACTTGCTCCATTAGGTTCCATATCTTTCCTTGACTGATTTGACTTCTTTCCAGTCCTGTATGGTTGATTCCACAATTTCCTTATTTGGTTTTCATATATTTTGAAACGCCTAGAGATTTCTATTTTTCAAAGCCACCACAAAAGGTATATAGTTAGTTGCACCTTGTCTTCGTGAATAGAATCCCCTTTAAATCCACATACTTTTCCCCACCATTTTGCAAAAACATTAGTCAAGGCAAGGTGGATTATAAGATTAGAACTACAAATCAAGCATCAATTAAGTCAAGGTGTTTTAAATAAACCCCATATTTCAAGAGACAGCACCATACAGACACAGAGGTTTACATACACCAGCCTGAGGTTTACATACTAATTCAAGAGACAACAAGCACTAGACATATTAATATGACAATAACTGTGGGTGAAATGAAATTTCTAAACAAAATAATCAATCTTAAAATATGACAATCTAGCTTCAGAAAACACATGGAAAGAGGCAATTGATTAACCACAGGTTAGGAATAATGAAAATACATATCCAATCAATATAATTAAACCTAATTTTTGAAATATAATCATTACAGCAAACGGAAATAGGATAAAGAAGACCAAAGAAACTAAATTGAGAACATTAAAAACAACAAGACCTAAATGAACTAAAACAGAGTCCTCGATCACTCACCTCAGCAATTTCTGTGTAGAGCTTCTAGTCAACGGCATTGGTCCGGATGAGGTTTGCAAGCTTTTCCCCACCAAATCAATCGCACGGTGGTTCGACCAATTGCCGGTGAAATCGACCTACAAATTTGATGAATTTAACACAGAGAGGGTGATGGGGGCTTTGAGCATGTTTTTGGTGATACATAGGAATAAATTGTCATAATTTTAGGTCAAAAGAGTTAAAACCTGTATCTAGTGGGCAAAGAAAAAAGTGTGGGATATAGTAGGGAAAAGAGCCTTCTATCTGTATTTATTGGTCATTTGTCCATTCTAAAAAGATATGCTACTTTTAATGTTTAGTTAGATTCCATGTATACTCACTCTTATTCTAATTACGTTAAAATTTCAATAATTCATTTACTAAATCTTATAAGAATTGAGTAGATAATGATTAAATAATTAATTAAACATAGATGCATATATGAAATAGACACTATTTTAACAATAATAACTAATATTTTCTTAATTGTGAGAAATAATCGTAAATCTGTCTTTTCTTGACGGAAATAATATTAGATTTACTTGGATATCTTTTATATTTTACAATCAAATTTCAATACCATGAATGGTCCACAAACAAGAGTAGATTACATGGGAGATCATTCTGCGAGTTAGGGTCTAATAGATGGGTCAAGTTATGTCTTATTTACAACAAAGTTTACGTGCTAAAAAAGTTTAAGCAGAAAAATGACACGTTAAGTTTGAAAGTGATTTTTTTAAATAACACTTCACTTTTAAGAACAAGTTTCTTTCAATAATAACATCATGGTGTTATTTTACTTAAATAGTTTTTACTAATCTGCATTTTAATGTTTCTTATTCATGAGCTTGCATTTGTGCGTATTTGTATGTTTTAAGAGTTAAAAGTGACACTTTTTATTGAGCATCTGCCACTTTTAACACATAAAGTGTCATTTTAGGTAATGTGCCTTTTACAAAACAACTTATCTTAAAAATAATAATAATAAAATGCAAAGTAACACTATTTGAACTAAAGTGAACTTATATATACATATATATTTGATTTAGATGTAAAATGGTATTTTAAGGCCAATTGTGACATTTAAGGCAAATTGACACATTCAAATAAATAGAATAGTTTTTCCAACCAAGTGTAAAGTGACACATCTAATTAACAAAATGACACTTTTAAAGTAGAAATTAGCACTTTTCAGAAAAAAGGAAAAAAAAAAGATTTTTACTTTTCATTTATGATACAAAATGACAATTTTTACGACCAAAAGTGACAGTTTTAAAATAAAAAGTGACACACACAACAACATACATCTAAGTGAAAACAAACATTAAAACACATTTAAGGACACACAAATACATTAACACACCACCACTGAGGCGATGAACCCTTTGAATAATTTTGAAGTATGCGCGAGGATTGATCGATGGTGTCTAATTTAAATTTGGAGCGGTGAGTTGCCATAGAATTTAGGCCGAATTTGATGGGTTAATAGCTTTTACCGAATTCTTCGGAAACTGGAAGTTAGGTCATAAACTCGACTTCATATCTGGAACAAGTACGACTAGACGATTCAACAAATATAACTTGTAAATTCAGGCGACAAGAGCAACAAGAGAGAGGAAAAAGTGAAAAGAGAAATAGAAGGAGAATGAGGAAGAAAGTGCAAAGAAAATAACGCTAAAAGAAGAAGAAGTGTGGGTCGACGGATAAGATAAATAAGATTTGTATAAAAATTCTACATTAATTCTTTGTCAACACACAGAAGTCAAAAGAAACAAATAAAAGAAGAAATTTGAGAAAGATTATTAAAAGAAAAAAAAAAACTCCAATGGGAAGTTCGAGAGCAAAGGTCGAAAATGTAACAGATAAAGCTCGTTTGCCACTCCCAACCGGAAAACATATCATGTACTCTGTGTTGACTTATTTATCTATGAAAAACATCTACTACCAAAATCTCCAATTACTAGATGCCTAACAATGATACTAATCTATTTCATACATGCTAATACATCATATGGTCCAATTATTAATTGCCTAACAACGGACAGAAAAACTATGTTGTCTCATGACGTCATTAACCCGAATTACGATTTTTGAAGTGGATATCATTGAACTCCATTACAAGGTTTGTGGATCTTCTATTGGACTCATCAAACTAATTAATCAGCTTGTGCCACTGTCATATTATAGCACATACTTATGGGGTGCCATATAATATATACAGGGTGTCATAAAATTCATAATACAATGATACTAACTTTACTCAAATTTATGAATTCAAATGGAATCTATGACTTTGCACCGTGAAACACCAAATAAGAACTCTTTCACACGACAATCCTTTCATTTTATTTGATTTTTGTTTCTCTTTATAATTGATTTGAGCATTGGAGAACTTGACCACCCACGCCTCTTACCATTTTTTGTTATGCAGATAACAGTCCTCATGGAGGAAGATTTATAACTTGAACCTTGATATAAGAAGTAATAAAAAGTTATTTAACAAACTCACCAAAAATCCCTTGGAAAGAAAAGAAAGAAACATAAAAATGATGTGCTCTTGGCTTTATCTCATTCATAAATGTTTTCTTGGTTGTGAAATGTGTACTTTCACGTGTGAGTTGTGATGAAAGAAATGAGAAACATGCGCATACCCAAAAAAGAAATCAAATCATTCGCAAGAAACCACCTTTTACACCAAATTTGTCCACAAAATATGAATGAATTAATCTACGAGGAACTATATATATATTTTTTATTGATACGGGCTTTCGCTGTACAATTATGTTTACTAATAAAGATCCATTTTATTATTTTATTTAATTATAATTTAATTATTCTTATTTAAATAATTAATGAATTTTGGGCTTACAGGAATAGAATTATCTATCTAATTTAAGTAGTTTGTTGTCAGATGTAAAATTTATATTTGGATAAAAATACTTTAACCACTTTAAACTTGGAATTAGTGCTTTTTCATTGTTAAATTGTTTTTCTTTTATTTTTCAATTCAATTAATATTATATTTTTATATTTATATCTCTGTAAACTCTTGACTCTATCAGCAACCATTTTGAGTATTTTTTTTTCCCGCTTTTACTAATTAAAAGCTTCCGCTCGCATTACAATTGAAAGTCGCTTTCTTATTTGAATGACATTCATTTTTCATTCATGAAAAATTAATAAAACCTCCTTCAAACATCTTAGACCCATTTGGAGCATGAACCCCCAAAACTATAGATTCCACAACAAATACTAATTTCTGTATCACCCAAATTATTTTTAAAACAACTTCGGGAGATAAAATATTCTACTTCCAGGATATGTATGTTGGAAAATTAGTTATGTTATAATTAATTTTGATGGCTAAATATTTAATTTATGTAAATTTTAATATAATAATATTATTTTACTTATTAAGTATAATCGTAGTATTTTTTTTTAAAAAAATTGATTTTCGATGAATAAAATATTAATGGTGTAAGATAGCCATTTGAAAGGAGAATTGTATATTGTCCTCATTGAAAATGTAAGAAAAATTAATACACTTTATAAGTAAATAAGAAGTTGCAATGAACATCATGTGGTTAAACTCATGCACTAATTTGTTGGTGTTGGCAACGACGAGTTTGAGCCTATGACATCGTCTTGGCTTTGGATCTTGGGTAATGAATTTTAGGACTTTTGGGTCTTTATTGAGCTATAAGAGATTGACTTTGGACCAATTTTGTTTTCTTTTTAAATTTTCCAAACGAGAATGAACTCGACCCATTAAGATGTTTAAACATATTTGATTGATCAAAGGAAGATGGGATAGACATATTATAGTTAGCCCAACAAAAGGTTGGGTCTAGAACTATTATTTTCAACCAAACAAAAGGTTGTAACTTTTCAACTTCATCAGTAATATTTGAGAAGTCTCAAAATTATAATTATTTAGGTAGTGACAGCAGTGGAGAGTCAAACCCACTAAATACAACGGCTCCATCCTAATTTTACAAACCCTACATGGTGAAGTCTATAAATAGATTTAGAAATTATAGACAGAAATACACTGAATCAACTCCATATACATTTTAAAAGTTTTAAGCATTTTGTTTAATTTTGTACTCAATTTTCACACTTTTAAAGTTTGTTGGAGTTTTGAAAATCAGTTCGCTACGGTTTCAAAGACATTAGGTCGTTATGGTGTTGATTGAATATCCTTTCGTTTGTTTCACGAGTAAAAATTATTATAAGAAATTTAGGGAGGTGGATTTTTTTTGTGAGATAGTGATTGAATTTAATTTGGGTATTTTTGGATGAGTGATTGGAGATAAATCTACTTGGTAAAAAAAGAAATTCAAATGAGAACAACAAATTTTTTCGTGTGGCGGGAAGTTAATGGGAAAATGATATGAATAATGTCTAAATTTATAGTATAGTTGACAAATTTACCTTCAATGTCAAGTTTCTCCCAAAATACTTTTTATACTTTAAAACTCTCATTTTTCCGTGAATTGTGTTTTGGTATGAGATTCTCTTTCCACATTACATCTCCATGATTAAAGCACCAGTTAGAGATTTACCCAAAACTCTCTTTTATCATAAAACCCCCATTAAAACTCTCTTACCCTAACAAACCAAATCAAAAAATCAAACCAATTAATATATATCCCAAAAAAAAAACACGTTACATTATTTTGTTCATGAAATGAGAACTAAAAATATTAATGTGATATTTGTAATTTGTCCTTTTTTTTTTTGGTTATTTGAATATGTACGAGAATTTAATTGTTTTGAAACTATTTGTATTTCATAATTACCGATTGATGTAGATTTACAATTATGAATATAACATCTTGATTTATATTTGACTATTTTTATCGAGCATACCGTATTTAATATAGTTATTTTTTTTATCACGATCTTATATTTTTCGCATCTTCTTTGTGTGTGTATTTTCTTTTTGATGTCATACTGATAAATGGAAAAAATAGATTTCAAAAGTTTATTCGGATTTGATTTTCAGATGATTTGATTTATATTTACCATGATATATTGATTTGGCTGATTGTGACTTTATATGCGAGCTTGTTTATTTTATGTTTATATTTATAACAATTGTAAATATTTAGTAGATTACATTGCCAAGTTAAAAAATTGGTAAGATACTGCTATGGTTTATATGTGGTTCATTCTTTAAAGAGTTTGGCATTTTTTTTTTAATTTTAAATCCATCCAATTAGGAAGAGAAATTACAATTCTTGTGGTTAACATATAACTGAAACAAAATGGTATTACATAGTTGGAATACATATGTCGGATTTGATTAGGTGGCTGAGCAATATATAGTTGAGGTAAAACTGTTGGTTTGTAAATTAATTTTAAGTTTGAAGTTCATTTAATGTATGCATAATGTTGATTGGAATAATAATGAAAATGAGTTTTGTTATAAGTTGATTGGTGGTTTATTTAGATTGATCTAGTTATTTATTCTTGTATTTCAATAACACAAAATGAAAATAAAATAATATTCATCCACCAGAATGAATAGTGAGCGGAAAATACAATAATCTTACAAAGAAATGGAGTTTATTTTGATATTTTCTCATACACGAAATAAAAATTTCCTTTCTAATTAAAATTTCACTATCGAACAACCAAATATACACAAACCAAAAATCAATAGAATGTCATAATTCTTATATCAAAAAATAAGAACTATCAAATTCAATCATTTTCAATAATAAACAAGAGAAATTTATATTTTTGTCATTGAAATCATGGATTCTAAAACTAAAAAGAAACAAATAGTCCAAGAACAAAGAAAAATCCACGGTTATTGTTCTAGGAAGTTTCATATTACACGAGATGGACGCAACGACTGGTCGAGGGAGAAGGAATTTACAATATTTCTAAATTATAATAAATGAGCGGTGTGAGTTGCAACTTCCCATTTTGTCTAATAACTCAACGTATATTGTACAAGTTCTCGATTTATTTATACTTTTGAAAGTGTCGTAGATATTTTTTTTTTAGTATTTGATTAATATTATATTTATATTGGTTGATCCTTCCTCAATGCGGGTCTTTCAAGGTCAAGAAAAGAGTGCCACAGTTGAGCGTTTCTGTCCAATTTATACGCGTTGGGCTTGTCACATGTGCTATTTTTTTTAATCTGTGGTGACAGTGATTGAAAGGACGGATAAGCCCTTATTTAATTCATGTTTGGGTATATTTGGAAAACTCAGTACTGTGCTGTCTCATTATTACATGTTATACTTGGGGTTGTGGTGTTTTGAATGATTGAGTTTAACAATGGCCGAAACCTAGTTTACCTAATTATATGTGAAGAAGATGAAATTTGTGGTGACAATGAAAAGAAAATAAAAGAAGAAATAATATAAATACCTTAATTAGAAAAATAGCCTCCTAATATAACCCACCCCCATCCCAAAATCAAGTGAGTTAACTCAAAAGCAATTTGATCCTAAATTACATAAAATTGAAACAAAACAACTCTTTAAATGTAAAATAGGAAGAAAAAAAAAACTCATGTAAAGTTGGATTTTTTAAAGGTAGTATATGATGACATTTTCTCGAAGTTAATGGTAGTGGAGAAATGAGAGGGAGTGAACTCACAAAGATTTGTGTGGTGTAAAGATAATGGTAGTTGAAGGATGAGAGAGAGAAAATAAAAAAGAGAAAAATGTGGGAAATTTCTTGGAGAAAAATCTTGAGCGTACTTTCTGTGAGTGAAAAAAAAATATGAGTCGTAATTAATCATTTTTTTTTGGTGTATTTTTTTCTCCACGGAGCAATTTTTTTATTTTTTCGCTGATAACCAATCACACTGCAAATTTCATCAGCATTACACGTGGTGTATTTGTCTTGCGGAAAAAAATATTTTTCACCTCAACTTGTTTGTTAATCTTGTTTATTTCTGTTCTCCAATTTCATACTTTAATTTTATCTACAACTGTAGTACAATTCAATAACATATCTCATTCATGTTTTTCTATACTTACTTTTGTAACAATGTATATTACAAAAGTTAGAGTTTCGCCATTTTCTCCGATGATTAACGCCGTTGTTAATATGTCGACTGGGTTGACGACGATGACACCTCCCGTTCCCATGATTCCGCTTTAACCCTCTCTCTCTTCGATCCCTTCACATCCGCCATTGACTGAGATGAAAAATCTTGTAACGCCTGCGAATTATTCGGCATTGATTCTTTCGGCTGGTAAGTCTATGTCGGTTATGGGCAATCCCGCTTCTTCCTCTGATTGGAATCCTCATGTGTTGACTTGGTCTTTATTTCCTGCTTGGGGTTCTACTCCTGCGGCCCAATCCCAAGAGACTTTACTTGAAGCCCAACATCCTTTTTTGATCCAAGCCCAGGCGGATTTTACTACAACCCAGACCCAAGCCCAGGCAGCCTCATATGCAGCCCAGCACCTGGATTTGGCCCAAGCCCAACAGGTTCCCCAAGCAGCCCGTTTTTCGCCCTCTTCACTTGGCAGTGGGGGTTTTAAAAAGCAATTCGGGCCCAGCAGCCCAGCCCGTTTCCACCCTCCTCGGCCGGCTCCGATGGCCCCTTCCTTAGGGGCGCCTCCGATAAAGAAAGGCGAATATTTCTCAGTCACAATCGACGAAAATCGATGTCAAAATCGCGTCTTGATTTTACGTAAATCTCTCATAGGCCGTCTCCTTCAACCCAAAGGATCGAAACCCCTTTCGATCGATGATTGCAAGGCCGCCTTGAAAGTTACTTGGGGAATCACTGGACCGTGGAGTTTTGTTCACTTGGGTAAGGGATTCTTCAGCATTTCGTTTACCACACCAAACGATAGGGAGCGCGCGTTCGCCAAAACTTATTGGAAGTTCGGTTATAATACTATTCGACTTTTCCCCTGGATCCCAGACTTTAACCCCTACAAGTCCCCTTCAGCCTCGTCTCAGGTTTGGATCCGTTTATATGAGTTGTCTATTGAGTATTGGGACCATTCTTTTATTTTAAACATTGCTAGAGTCCTGGGCAATCCTTTGCAAATTGACGAGCAATCTATTAATGGCTTGGTTGGCTATTTTGTTCGTGTGTTGGTTGAGATTAACCTTGAAAATACCCTACATGAGACAGTAATGATTAAACGGGAGGGATATTGCGGGTATATTTCCATTAGGTATGAGTACTTGCCGGATTTTTGTTCTTTCTGCAAAACGGTTGGGCATCTTGTTGGTTCTTGCCCCTCTTATAAACCCCGTGTCGCTCAAAATGTCGATAGGGACGATTGGCATACGGTTAACACCAGACGTTCTCGTCGAAGTTCTGATTCTCGTGAGAACCAGGTCCATAACCGTATGGATTTCCGCCCGACTCCCGAGCCTACTAATCCTTCTCTGACGACTTATAACACCTTTCAAGTGTTAAAAGCTGAAGCCTGCACGGTTTCGGCTCCTCCTACCTCAAAGCCTACTTCGAGGTCCGAGCCGTTATCTCCTGCCCCCGTGAATATGGATCCTAAAGTTTTCGCTACTCTTGTTACTTCGTCCGGTTTGGAAGGAAAGGATTACCGTTTCGCTTCTAAGCCTTCTAATAGTGGCTCAGATAATGGTGAGCAAATAAATGCGCAGCTTTGCAGGGATACCAGTCGACCATTTGTAAATCAGTTGAGATTGTTTGTGACACCTCTCGACAGCTTGTCCTTTATGAGAACCTTCTTCAACAATTTCATCGAGTGCGGATTATGTTGATCAGGTGGACATGGGTTCTTCGGATAAGGTTTCCCCTTCGGCGCAACATACTATAACAGCTTGTCTTACACGTGAAGAAGACATTATAGTGGATGATTCGGATATTGGCAGTCTACATCGCACCCCTCTTTTTCGTAAACCTGCCATCGATCGAGAATTAGTTGATATAATTAAAAAATTACAACACGAGTCATCTACTCCTTTCATTGTTGACGATACAAAATCATCTCATGCCCTTCACCTTATGAGTATCGCTTCTACACAATCTTGGGCGGATATTGCTGAAGATGAAGATTTTACTCCTATACGCAGAGTTTCAAAGAGTTCTCTTAAGCAGGGATTTCTTATGAAGCGCTAGTATCTTTGTTTTCATTTTTTCACTGACTTGCTATGTATTCGAACTTTTTTCTCCTTTATTAATAAAAGCACCGCAATTTATTTGAAAAAATGTATATTACCATGGAGACAATCTTCATTTTCAGAATATTTACCAAACCAAAATATAATTACATTCAAAAGTCTCACTTATAATTTTAAAAATTACTCCAAATAATTGGATTTAAATTAATAGAAATTTTAAAATATCGAATCTAATTATCTCGGAGCTGTTATTTGATAAATTCGTCGATATAAGTTACACCGGATAAGAAGTTGATAAAAACATATACTTGCTAAAAGATATTTGACGCCCTTCTACCTATTCCACTTGTGATGAAATCAATGGCAAAAGGCTACATATGTTTTCGACAATTCCACATATTTTGCAACCATCAATAAAATTATATAATTCATTCATTCTAAGAGAGCAAAAAATCGTTATTACCGACTTTGATCAGTCACTCTAATCCTGTTGCGTTTGTAAAATTCTTTGAATCCGTAAGGGCTGACGTCGTAGTTGAACTGACAAAAATAGAACCACGATTAAAAAAAAAAATTCAATTATAAGTTCCTTTTTCATAGAAGAAAAAATGTTTAAAATCACTTATTTAACTTAATATATTCAAAAGCTCTTTTAACACGAGAACAAACATAACGACAAATATCAGTTTTATAGTTAACCCCTAGACCCGAGAAAACACAACAATATTTTCATACTATTTGAAAGAGAGATTAAAGGGTACTGTTAAATTTTAAGTATCCAAGTCTCTCACTATATTCAGGCAACAAATAGAAAATAAGTATATTATTATTATGTGTCACATGGAAACGAATTCAAAATACTTACAGTTAAAACTTTGACAGAGTATTTTGTAATGCTTGGATCAACGGCCTTTCCTTGATTAGCTGCCTGTGTAACAACAGAATACCAGTGTGCCATGGCGTAAACAAAAAGCTTGAAACAGTCGAGACCAAACACAATATGTGGTATATAAAACAGCCTGAGATTTCAGAGGCAATCACATATTTATAACAAAGTATTGAAACAAGCCGAATTTACCTGTTCTGCCTGTAAAACATTTCTATAAATGGATATCCCTTCTGTTGGCGTGCTATGCAGAATCCAGGATATTTCGGGCAGTCAACCTAAAGAAGCCAACACCAAAAAATTGATAACCAGACCGAGAGCTATTCATGTGAAATCGAGACACTATATTATTGCAAAAAAAGGAAAAAAAAAATACAAAAAGAAAGGTTTTAGAACGATAACTCGCTCACGATAGTATACAGGAGAAAAGTGAGGTGAGGAGATAGAGATGCAAAATATAAAAATGATTCAGTTAAAAGGGATAAAATAATTTTATCATATTAACTTACACGCATAAATTTAACGTGTGGATCAAACTCTGTGCAGCTTCCTCTAATACATTATCAAGACGTTTGGTAAGAGCATGTCTGCATCAGTTTAAAAAAAAAAAAACCCTTAATAATTCATGAATTATTATTACATGAATATTGTAAAACCGAAATAAATAAACAGGCTTTACAAATTACTTGATAGTAAACGCAACAAACACAGGGTGACCTTGATGAAGGAGCTGCACAAAGTCATGCTCTGAGGTGAAATGAATAACTCTTGATGGTCCAAGATCCTTCGGGTAGCCAGTATAGTACCTTTTAAGTTTTACCCACAAAAGTGATAGAGCGAAAATGTAACAGATATACATACATGCATATACATATATGATGTAACAGAGACACAGTCAAATCCGACACTTCTAAAAAAAAAATTAAAAAATTATGTAAGCAAAATCTAACCCTATAGCCCATACTGATCTTATATGAGTAGAGTAACAGTTCCATTCGCACATTCAATAATAAATCGAGATAACAATTAATTTCTACAGAATGTTATGAAAAGCAAATTAAGCAATTTGCCAAGAAACTCATTTGTGTGTTGTGGCAAAGCCAATGAAGGAACCCAAAATACAAGTAACATAAAATCTTATGACTACATAAATGAAATCTCGGATATGAAAAAAAAAAACATGTCAACAACAATGTGCGTGTACAAAAAAAAAAAAGTAATACGTAAACTTGGTGTTTGTGTATGGGGTTCTGCGAAGATTAAGCATAATCTTGTTCAGCAAAGACGAGTCCTCCATTTTCCAGAACTGAGGAAAATAAAATGAGTATTTCGAAAAAACTGAGTTAATATCAGTATATCCAATTTATATTCTTAAGAAGGGGGAAAAACAATGAGCAGAGAAATGGAACAATTCATAAGTAGAAATTTATTGCAAGAAATGCTTGAGAATATTTTCAGGATAGTATGCAACTCCTAATGAACAAATAACAATTATCACACTATCCAAAAAGAAAAAAACAAAAAAAAAAAACACACTCCAATCAAAAAACAATTATTAGAAGAAATGGTCAACCAACAAATAAATCCATCCATATTCCATAACAAGTTTCAGCAAACAACAATTATTCATTTCAATTTCTCAACCCACAATGGCTGAAGGCCCGAATTTTATCAAAAAATCGACCAAAACAATATGCCCTAGATATGAGAAAGTAAAATCGAGAAGAGAGATAAAGTTAAGGAGAGAGTCAGAGAAACATACCTGAAAGGAAAGCTGACGGCTGCGGTGGGGAAGGGTGGCTGCCGGCTTCGGTGGCCGGTAGACAACGCGGTGGCAAAGGGCCGGAGTCTAGAGGCCGAGAGTTAGAGTGAGAACAGTGAGCATGTTCTTGTTGCTGTGCCAAGTGACTAGCGGTTTTTTTGTCCCCTGAGAAAATTAGTTTAGGAAAGGGGACCATCTCCAAGAGACTCGTAATGTTTCCTCGGGCCATCTACAACAATCAAAATCTGTCAACTCGTTTACACTAAATTTTGCACTAAACAGAAATATTTCATTATATTCTTTATTTTTAATTTTTTTAGTTTTATATTATTTTATAAGGTATTGTTAAATAAATAACACTTTTTAATTTAAAATTAACAAAATAATACTTATTAAAAAATACATTTTGTAAGGTATTATTTTACCAATTTTGAATTAATAATATATTATTTATTTAATAATACATTTTGTAATTGGTAAACATAAATCATATGTGATTTTAATTCATAATAATAAATAAATTTAATTAGATAAGAGCAAAATAAAAATAACATTCATAATAATATTTAAAAAACAACTAAAATTACATAATAATATAAACTAATTCTCCGAATTAGAATATTCTTCCCATAAATGATCAATTAACGCATTTCGAAGTGTGAATGAGCCTCTGCATCTTTGATTTGTCTAAATCGAGCAAGAAAGTCTTCAAAACGAGTGTGCTCCTTTTCAACAAATTCTACATCTGGAGGTGACACTTCTCTTGTTTCATCAATTGGAGCATCAAGATTTCGTTCATCCTCAATTATCATATTATGCATTATTATGCACGCGGTCATAATATCTTGTAAATCACTTTTACTCCAAAAATGTGCTGGATTTGCGACAGTTGCAAATCGACTTTTGAGAACTCCAAAAGTACATTCGACATCCTTCCTACATGCTTCTTGTTTCTTTGCAAAATATATTTTTTTGGGACCAATTGCTGCATGGATAGTTTGTACAAGAGTTGCCCATTTTGGGTATATATTATCAGCTAAATAGTAGCTTATATTGAATTCCTTACCACGTATGACATAATTTGCCGAAGGAGCAATGCCTCTAGCAAGGTTTGAGAAAAGATGAGACGTCTCCAACACATTAATATCATTGTTAGATCCTGGCATTTCAAAATATGCATGCCATATCCATAAATCATAATCAGCTACAACTTCAAGAATAATTGTTGGTGATCCACTCCGGCCGGCATATTGTCCTGCCCATGCTGTGGGACAGTTTTTCCACTTCCAGTGCATACAATCCAAACTACCTAACATGCCTGGAAACCCACGTTGCTTACCAATATAAAGTAGTCTATCCACGTCATTAGCAGTGGGTGATCGTAGATATTATTTAGCAAATATCTCTCAAACAGCACGACAAAATCTTTTGACACATTCAATTGCAGTAGACTCTCCAATTTTTATGTACTCATCAATTGCATCTGCTGGAACTGCATATGCTAGTACGCGAAATGCAGCTCTTACCTTTTGGAGAGTAGTTAAACCGACTGTCCCCGCTTCATTCCTCCGTTGTACAAAGTAACGATCATGATTTTTTACAGTATCGACGATACACATGAATAAACTTCGACACATCCGATAGCGTCGACGAAGCTGCTCTTCATTGTACATGGGATTTGTTGAAATCGTTGAAGAGGTTTTTAGCAGCTGCTTTTCAATCACGAAAAATTGTTCTTCGAACCTGAACAGAGCCGCCATGAACAGGTTCAGCATTTTGTTGCCTAATAAGAAATTCAGATACTATAAGATTATTATTGTATATTTTATTGAACAACTAGTTGTTGTTCTGTATCGTAACTATCGATCAACTGTTGAAACTCATCATTAGATGAGCTCGAAGAAGAAGATGAAGATATAGCAGGAAGGTTATTATAATTGAAATTCATTCTTCCTCAATGAAACAAGTAAGATGAGGAACAAATTCTTGTAGCAAGGACAAAATGAATACATCAAATGTACATTATATAATTGTCCATGATCAATGAACACTATTCAAAAAAGCACCATCCTTGTGCTTTCAATAATGATCGTTGATCATATATCATCTGCATCTTAGCCGTTCAATGCTTATCTCCAGAAGCTGAGCACTATTCAAGAAAGCACAATCCTTGTGCTTTCAATTATGACCGTTGATCATATATCATTTGCATCTTAGTCGTTCAGTGTTTATCTCCAAAAGCTGAACACTATTCAAGAAAGCACAATCTTTGTGCTTTCAATTATGACCGTTGATCATATATCATTTTCATCTTAGTCGTTCAATGCTTATCTCCAAAAGTTGAACACTATTCAAGAAAGCACAATTCTAGTGCTTTTAATTATGACCGTTGATCATATATCATTTGCATCTTAGCCGTTCAATGCTGAACACTATTCAAGAAAGTACAATCCTCGTGCTTTCAATTATGACTGTTGATCATATATCATTTGCGTCTTAGCCATTCAATGCTTATCTCCAAAAGCTGAAACACTATTCAAGAAAGCACAATCCTCATGCTTTCAATTATGACCGTTGATCATATATCATTTGCATCTTAGCCGTTCAATGTTTATCTTTAAATGCTGAACACTATTCAAGAAAGCACAATCCTTGTACTTTCAATTATGACCGTTGATCATATATCATTTACATCTTAACCGTTCAATGCTTATCTCCAAAAGCTAAACACTATTCAAGAAAGCACAATCCTTGTGCTTTCAATTATGACCGTTGATCATAAAATTCATATTTCAATCATAGCCCTACATGTGTATCTCCAAGTTTTCTATAAATAGATCATATAACATATATTTTTTTAACATATAAATAAAAAAAATCACAATTATTATTCATTCCATTTTTTAGCACCCTCTACTCATCTCAATAATGTCAAAGTCACGTACTAAAAATTATACTGTTGTAGAAGATCGACATCTTTGTACCGTGTATCTTGATATTTCACAAGATCCAGTTGTGGGAATAAACCAAATAAAAGATCAATTTTGGAAGCGTATTGAAGAGAAATATCATTCTGAAAAACCAAATCCTAATATAAATGACCGTACCCAAGATCACTGCAATGTCGTATGCAAGCAATTCTCAAATATTCAAGAAAATTCAATGGTTGGATTCAACAAATTGAATATCTGAATCCAAGTGGTTCAAATGAACAAATACTCGTAAGTAGTTAAATACAGTTTATTTCTATTTCTTTGTCCGAGTAGTATTTTTCTCATTTCTAGCATCTTTGCAATATTAATGCAGCTTGAGCGCGCAAATGAGTTGTTGATGCAAGAGATTATGCTAGCGGATTTAAATTTGACCACAATGGTCTCTTATGAAAAATTATGTGCAAAGTGAAACGATTGGTGGAATCAATTCATTCGCGGAAGAAGAAAATGTGTCGGAGTCACCTAATCCTTCAGATCCTTCCTTATCTTAATTTTCTATTAATTTAAGTGATGAAAATATTAATAGTGGGGGTTCTTCTTTACAACGACTTGAAGGATCAAGAAATCTAAATTAAAAAGGAAACAGAATAAGGATGCATCTATTTTCGCAAAAACGCTTAAGGAAGAAAATGAGAAATTTCGAGAAATATTATTAAGTTCAGCTGCAAAAAAAGATCAGGATATTGAGGTTCAAATGAATAAAATTGTAGCAAGAGATCGTAAATCTAAAATAAATGAATTGATGAGAGAAGATAACATTTTAATGATGAATTTGGACACCATTTCTGATCCAGTACGACGCAAATTCTTCCGATTGGAGCAACAACAAATTATGCAGAAGCGAATTATAAGCACAACAACCAGACCAACAAGACTCTAATACATTTAATATGGTTATTTTTTCCAGATGTCATAGCGGATGGAGCTGGTCTTCCAGATTATTAAGAAAATATTATGTGTGTTTTATTTTTATTTTTAATATTTTTCTTTTTAGTTGTCGTATGTAATTTAAATTTGGTACTTCTATGTTATAAATATGTGTGTTTTATTTGTATTTTTAATAATTTTGTGTTTGGTTGTCTTATTATGTTATTTTATCTGTATTGGTAATTCTATGTTTCTACATTTTAGATTGTAATTTTATGTGTAGTCTTTTTAATATTTTTACTTTTATTATTATTATTATTATTATTATTATTATATTACATTAAATTAAAAACAATATATATATATATATATATATATATATATTACATTAATTAAAAACAATATATATCTATATATATATTTATATATATTACATAAAAAAGATAACATAAAAAAAGATATAAATATATGTATTACATTAAATTTAAAAAAGAAAGAAAAAGTAGCGCGGAACAGCGCTAAAATTGGCGCTGCACTGTATACCCCTCAAAAATAGCGCAACAATTTATTGGACTGTTGGAGCAATTTTTCTGCGCAAAACCAGCGTTAATTTGAGGCACTGCTGGAGATGCTCTTAATCATTTTGTGTCTTTTTCTTCTTTTTTTCTTTTTTTGTTTAAAAGTCATTCGTTTCGATTTTGTTAGGTATATTATAAGAAAATTATCACATGAATGAAATGAGGTGATAAATAATATTGTTTAAATAAAAAAATGGAGAGAGAAAGAAAATTGAATTTAGACTCACATATTAAAATTGGACAACACTCGTGTCAGATCGCATTAACGGATCATTCGTTAGACCAAAACTTCATGTCAATACATTACAGTACAAAACCAATACATCATGGTATAAAAATCAATATTTCATAATACGGTTCAGAGATTTATGAAAATCAATACTTTTGAGTACAAAAATCAATACAATCTCGTATCGAGTCATATGGCCTAACGGATCATGACCTAACACAAGTGTTTGCCATTAAAATTTAATAGTATGCGTAATTCTCTCATACGCTAACTTTTTATCTTAAAACCAAAGTTGAAATAATCCACTCTTACCTTACTTAGGAAGGCCCCGGTTGTCACCAATTTATGAAAGCGTTGCTAGATTCAGAAGCAACTAATATCCCCTAACAATCGTGGGTATTATTCGATAAAGTGTGTTTGTCATTGATTACAAATTCAAAATATCGAATAATTTGACCTTGTATGAAAAAAAACGACATGAGAAGAGGGAATTTATGTGTAAAAATAATACTAAAAAGAAAAAGAAAAGAAACACCAACAGGCAATTCTACGTACGGTCTGTGAAAATTACAAATCGGAATATCGTTATGTTTTGAACAATGGTCAACCGTTAACAACTAATTTGTCTAAACCGTTGAGCATGTATAATTTTAGGCTTAGTTATAATTGATATGCTAATTAACTTGTGAGAATGTAAGTATGTGGTGGCCACGCATTATATACATGTATATATTAAGAAGGGATATTTTTTTCCCCCAATGTATGCAGTTTTTTTCACTTTGCCCCCCAAAGTATTTTTTGTTCCACTTTACCTCCTGATGTACAATAATTTTCGACGTTACCCCACAAACTTTATTTCCTGCGGAATATTCCTTTTAGATTCCATCGACGGGCATTTGGGGGGCAAAGCGAAAGAATCTTATAGTTTGGGGGGTAAAGTGCAAAAGATCTTATAGTATGGGGGGCAAATTAAAATAATATAAATATTAAGTTTTTGTTTTAAAATTTTATATTTGAAAACGATATATAATTTTTATCTTATATTCACACACACACAAAGTTGTCAATACAATTCCAAATTTAAAAAAAACCAATAAATTTCCAATTAATATTTATAATTTTCTAAATATAAATATTGTCAATACATCTTTTATATCATTAATTATCAAACATATGACTAAATATTATGTAAATTATTATGATACGAAAAATAAAATTATGATTCGATATTATTATTTATTTATATAAAAAGTATGATTAAATACTATATTAATCATGAGTACATTGATTATTAAATAAGATTATAATTATCGAATGATTATTATAATTAAAATCTTATAATATCAAGATTTTAATTATATTAATCATTCAATAATTATAATATTATATACTAATGTACTCATGCTTAATATAGTACTTAATCACACTTTTTATACAAATAATAATATCGAAAGATAATTTTATTTTGCGTATCATAATATTATAATGCATATACGAAATACACCTTTATTTTATTTTGTTCAATCATAATACATAATAATATGTTATTATGTTACTTAGCCTAATAATTTACATAATACTTAGTCATGTGTTTCGTATTTAATAATATAAAAGATGTATTGACAATATTTATATTTAGAAAATTATAATTATTAATTAGAAATTTATGAGTTTTTTTCTTTTTTTTTCTTTTTAATTGGAATTGTATTGACAACTTTATGTGTGTGAGAGTATAAGATAAGAATTATATATCTTTTTCAAATATAAGATTTTAAAACAAAATCTTAATATTCATATTATTTTAATTTGCCCTCCAAATTATAAGATTTTTTGCACTTTACCCCCCAAACTATAAGATTCTTTCACTTTGCCCCCCAGCTGCCCGTCGATAGAATCTAGAAGGAATACTCCGACAGAAATAAAGTTTGGGGGGTAACGTCGAAAATTATTGTACATTAGGGGGCAAAGTGAAACAAAAAATACTTCGGGGGGCAAAGTGAAAAAAACTGCATACATTGGGGGGCAAAAAAAAATTATCCCTATTAAGAATTATACAAATACTACTACTACTACTACTACAACAACTCCTCCTCCTCCTACTACTAATAATAATAACTGAGTTGATTTAAATTTTAAATTAGATAAACGTATTTTTCACTATCACTCTTTATTGCATTCACTAGTGCTGCAATTATATATCTTTTCATTCTATTTCGTTTCGTTTAGACACAAAATAGTGAGAAAGAAAATTAGGGAGATGAAGATTTTTTGTGGAGAAAGTGATTAAATAAGAATTTTATGTTTATGGGTTGATGATTGGATATAAATGTGTAAGTGCTAAGTTTTGTTGTCACCCATGGCATGGTTATATGTTGACGAGGAGTGTGGGCCCATGTCGAAGGAGAATGGGCTCCACGCGACTTATTAGAATCCTAATGTGTAGGGTGTATATTATCAAATTTATTTTATTTTTTGTTATTTGTTCGTTTGTTTCAAACTCTTTTTATTTTTCTTTTGTGTACGGGTTGGATATAATTTTTTTTACCACCCTCTCTCTTTTTCTCTCTTTTACCTTGGATGACCCCTAAATCTTCAAGAAAGCTTTCTCTCTCCAAGCAAAAGCACACAAACATCATCACCTGCAACATCATACTATGAATTCACGTTTCTTCGAAAACCAAAAATCAATCAAATCTTCTCAAAACCAAGAATCAGTGTGTAGATAACAAACAATGTTTAGAAACATCCGATCATTCTAATAATACTAATTTCCTGGTAATGAACATTTTGAGGTGGGGTGTATTGTTGTAAGTAGGATCAATTTTGGCAAAAGAAAAAATTGGGGAAATTTATATTTTCGGTGTTGATTATTGTATTTACCTTTATTAACACCATAAATAAAATTAATCTTTTGCATTAAATATGGCTTCAACATCATCCAATTCAACCTCAAAAATCCTACCACCACCTATGCCAATCAACGATCCACCTTCTAGTTTCCTACCGCAGTTAGAGCCACCGCATTTGTCCCCTCCTCCTCTATCCTCACCCCCGCCTCCATTGGAACAATAAAACCCCTCCTCCCCACCCCCATTGGGAAAATCTCCTCTGCCCCCGGGCACTCCACTGGCTCCTGCCTTCGCATGTATGCCATCACCCACTACCTCGTCTCCTGGTTCTAGTTTGACGCTCATTTTTCTCCACCATCACCAGACGGTTCTTCTGGAAGATTTCCACTTTCTCCAACTACTTTTACGCTGCCTACGTCGCGGTCAGGGCCAAATAGTAATGATGATTCACCGACTTCTTTGTCACTTGGTTCAATCATTATACAGCCATTATTCCCAAAATTATTAGGGGTGAAACAGTGATTCTTGCATTTCTTCAATTCATTTCAGAATAGAAGTGAGATAGCCTAAAATAACCCGACAGAGCTGACCAGGGCAATAAAAAAATCTCGGTAAGAGATTAAGGAAGAAGGCATGATCTCTAGACCGAATCTTAATAACTGAGTCAAATTCCAACAACCGTTGGTTCATTAACAACTGATCTCATATGGGAAATCAATTTAGTAAATTGAACTAATTAAGGAAGGATGATGGAACTGATCTGAATAGGTAAGGCCGAGATATCTGACCGAGTGATCCTTAGATTATGTGGGTCACTCCTGACTTCAGAAAGGCTGAATCGATTAAGTGCCCAATTAGCCGTAACCTGAAAAAGGGAAAGTCTAGGTTAGAATAATGAGATATGTCTTAAGCAAAAAAAAAAAAAAAGAGGGAGAGAGTGGTAAAACAGCTCCGAGATGCTGATATTCTGAAGAGCAAATCTCGAGCCGATCACTAATAGTTTGGAATTTGATAGGCAAAGTAGAAGCTCAAGCTTTTAAACCTAATACAGACGAAATAATCAAGGTTTTGTAAAGTTGAACTGATAGGATAGAACGAGCACAAATAGGAGGGATAAAAGCCAAAAGAATTTACGTCATCAAGAAAGGCTTTTATTGAGTGAAAGTAACTATGGTTTTGGTTAGTCCAGACTTGAAAGGAATAAGTATACCGGGAACTTTCTAAGAATAGTTTAGTAGTTATAACGGCCCGTGATTCACAAGTAATATTTCTGAGATCTCGAAGATTTTAGATGACAAGCAATATAAATATCTTAAACTGGAATTAGAGGAGGGAACATATATTTCTCTTCAATTCAGTATTCTCTATATTTTTATCCTTAAAAGAGCTAACTTAGGCATCGGAGAGGGTTCATTAGAAAAATCTCTAGTGCCGCCTTTCTAACCTATTTCCGGAGTAGGATTATTTGTCTGGTGGGCAGCAATGAGGTCTACGGTGGTTAATTTTCTGGGGTGGACCGACTGGCGCCATCTAAGGGAAATCTAAACTAAGATGTGAGGTTGAAGATGGTGGAGACAGATGGAATTCGGTAGATTTAGTGTGAACCAACACCTCCCAATCCCAAACCACTCTGGAAAAAGTGGAGGGTCATTTGGGAATTTATTCCTACAATAGATCTCTAGTCTAAATTTCAAGGCAGTGATGGAAGCCATGTATTAAAAATGGGCAGAGATGTTGCCACCTCGGGCTAAAGAAGAGGAACCGATAGGATTAGAGGCTGCTAGAGCTCCCAGAACACCACGATATCACCTGCTCAAGAAGAAGAGGAGAGGACTTTTGGTTCAAAAAGTGACTCCTCGAGCAAGGACACCCTCGATCTTACCGAGCACATGCAAAACTTACAGAGGGAGGTTAGGGACGTAAAGCAAAACATGGAAAGTAACATGGTGGAGGAAATGCATCGAAACAAATCCCATTGATTTATCATAAAGATTTCATTTCAATTGGAATTTGGTTATTCACCATGTACGAGGATCCCCGCTAAGCATCTATGGCTGAATGGACCCACCATTCACTTAAAACATCATGGTGGATCATCTTCTATCCTCTTACCAGTCACTAAGTTTTGAATATAATGAGACCACAGATCCGTGGGACCACCTATGCCGAATCAAGAATGTAGTAGTCCTACACAAGTTTTTAGATGCGGTGATGTGTTGGGTCTTTCCTACAACCTTCACTAAATTAGCTCAGCTGTGGTTCTACTAGTTTCCACTTCGCTCGATCAGTAACTTCAAAGAGCTCAACTTGACATTTTTACATTAGTTTACTAGCTGTCGAGATTATCAAAAGATGCTACTAGAACTTTTCAGCATAAAATAAAAGGAAGACGAGGGCCTAAGAAGATATGTTAAGCATATCAATGACATCAAGTTAGAAGTGTCATCTTATTCAGAGGAACTCTTGATCAATGCCTTGGCACAAGGGTTGAAAAGAGGCGAATCCTTCCAGTCACTGGTAGTAAAACCAACACACACGTTCTGCGAGTTATTGGCCAGAGTGGAGAAGTACATACATTTAGAGGAGTCTTTAAAGCTAAAAAACAATGGGGACTAACGAACAAACCAAACCAATTGAGAAGAAAAAACCTCAACTAAGAAGGCCTGAGATGAGCCATCATGAAGGTGTACCCAATTCAAGAAGTACACGACCCTAGAATCACCTCAGGGGATATCTTCTAGGCTATCGAAAGACATCCGAGCTTAAATGGCCAAGAACATATGTTAGTAAGCCAAGGAGAGAACAGTCTGATAAGTTCTTCAAGTATCCTTATGAGTACATACATGACACTGATTAGTGTTCACACATGAAGAATGGGATCGAGCATCTATTTAAAGGAGTTTGTGTATGGGAAAATGATAGACCGACGTCTGGAAGCCATAAGAGAAGAGATCAACACTATGATCCTATACGGGAGGTTGAACATAAAAGAGGGGAAGGAGAAAAGCAATCTCATCTAGTCAGAGGAGAGATCCAAATAATTGTGGGAGAAACTATAGATATGGAGTCACACAAAGCACAATAAAGTTATGTTTAGGCGGCGAAAAATATTTTGAAGGAAGTGCAAGAGATCGGGTAAGTAGAGTCGTGCCTGAACATCTGCTTTAGATCAGAAGACGGGGCGACATTTTGACTCCACATATCGATAACCTAGTAATAACTTTTATAATTTCTAAATATGATGTGAATAGAGATTTTGTATAACTTCTAGACATTTTGGCTCCACATATCTAAACCTAGCCTAACTGATTAGCGTAGGCTACAATGAAAGGATGATGCCTTAAAGACCTGTTGTGATTAACCAACATCGATTACTACAAAAGGCGAATGTCTTAACACTCGAAACCCGATTGATTGATTAGTGTAGGTTATAATGAAAGGTGAATGCCTTAAAGACCTGGGAAGATCAACCAACATCGATTATTACAAAAGGTGAATGCATTAAACACTCTAAGCCTGATCTTAAATGATCAGATTAGAATGTGCCTTGAGACTGACCCGAATGATTAAGTTAAAAACTTTAGTACTTTAAAGCACTTCGAGATATGACCTGATTAAACCAGACTCAGGCAAAGCAGTTTGAATATCTTGACTTGATCAAAACAGGTCCTAGCAAATCTAATTAAAATTCCCTAATTTGAGCTGGTCAGGAATAAAAGATAGTCCCTAAAAGTTCAAAGATTATTAACCACATGACTAGGAGAATTAACAATGCAACAAGAGGCCCAAGGACAATAAAACCACTAGTCTTCATAAGCATAACTGCGAAAGGGCCAAGAACCCGTATTTATTCTAAAAAAATTAGCACACAAGATTAAAAGCAACTCAAGGATTATTTAGAGTAGCTCTCATGGTTGTAGAAAGAACTCTGCAAATGCGCCACAACTCTTGCTCTATCCCGTGAAGTTTGAAGTGATACTCATTAACACGTTTAGATTCAGATTTGGCATAATCCATGGAAGTGGAGAGGCATTGAATGGAGCCATCCAAATCATATGTTCCTCTCAGATTTGTATTTCAACTGCCAAAAGTCAAATACTTCATTTTGTAGTGATGTTTTTGTTGCCTTTTCCACTCTAATTTTTGCAAAGTTGATGAAATTCTTCAAAAAAGGTGGCATTCTCTTCTTTAAGAAGAAAGTTTTCATTGAAAAGAGAAAGGTCTTCCTCCTTGAGAAGAGTTATTTCCCAGAGAGAACCATCCGAGGAAGATGTGGTCATATTTCATATAAATGGAAAATGGGAAAGGAGCCCCTTTTTATAGATTTAGAAATAAGGGTGCTATCATACAAGGTCATCTTCAAAAGGGGGAAACCTTAGAATGGATAAGATCGGGAATAAGAAGAAACAGATGAGCATAGTAAAAATGAAATAGCTGGGCATAACTAAAATGCGATGGATCCAGTTCATGACAAAATACGAAAATAACATTAAAACATGTCATCCTGACCAAAAGTTACATCGAAATGAAGAAAACTACATAATGATACAGGTCCTAAACACCATAATCATGAGTATCCAACTCATTCCCTCCATTCCCGGTTGCCTCAGATGGCAAATTTCCAGAGATGTCTCCAAGGATCTTCTACCCAAATATGTTATTCAGCTCATGCCTGTCTTTTAGCTCATCCAGAGCAGCGTAGGTGGGGGAAGAAGTGGGATCAAGAAGATCAAGTGATATATCTTTCTCTATATGAGAAGGTTGAGCTGAAGAACTATCTTAAAAAACCCAAAGACGGTGATCGGTGAATTCCATTGTGCCTAATAGATATAAATGATCATCGCCTGGGTCAAAGATGAGACTTATAAGCTCGAGGGGATCTTCTAAAGAGACTTCAGGATCGGATGTCTAAATAAATCTTGGAAGAAGACCAATTTTCAATACTGTCCAGGCCGAAGTGCTAATACACTTGAGTTTCCTTAACAAGATGTAGCCACAACTCGTGAGAATGAGAGAAGGCACATTTAGTGATATCACGGGTAACTTTGATAAGCCTTAGGCCTTCATTGGCTTTTGGAAAGTTAGCTTGACCAAATAAAACCCCTTCAAACCTAGCATCTTCATCCCACCTCCTGCCACCTCATTATTTTTCTTCAGATCGTCTTGAAGGCTATTGATTGTAGCATCCTTCTCTTTGAAAAGAAGCAGTAATCTTTGCTCTTTCTGTTTAATGGTAGCATGCTCTTAGATGAAGTCAGTGTTAAGAAGAGCTCCTGAGGCTCGAGCAATGAGTTAGAAAGTCATGGCATCAGCTTGTATATACAGATATATGTTAATACTATAACAAAACGTATTGCCAATAAATGAATAAGACCAATGTGAATTACAAACTTTAGCCTTGTCTTGGCAAAGTGATTCGATGAGCTCAGTGTCACTCCATTTTTTGAGGGTACAATGATCAAGAGAGGAGTAGAGGCCTTAGATGAATTGAACAGCTATAGGTCCATGGGCTTCTAAGAATGTGTTATTAGTAAAGAGAGTTTGGTTGGTATTAACAAGTCCCTAGCTCAAACCTAAGCCCTGTCCACCTTTCCAGGTGCATTTTATGGGATTTAAAGGAGAATCGGAAAGGGGCTCAGTATGAATGATCAAGTCATTAACTGGACTTTTCTTGACCTCTATCATAGATTTGTCACCACCAGAGGAAATTTTCTTCTTACGCTCCACCGCTAGCAACTTCATCATCATGGTGTCTGAAATAAAACCAAGAGAATACCCATGAGCTAAAGATAAAAATGATGATAGGGATATATACTATAATAAAAACCATGTACCAATTTCCAGGGGAGGAGGAGCTTTTTCCTTGTAAGAATTGAAAAGGTTTAGAGTAAGAGGGCAGGGTAATCGAGATAAGTTAAATGGGTTATTATTTAGGCACTTAATGATCTTCTTAATGATAAAAAATATAAACACTGGGAAAACCCCAAAAACCAGAACAATGAGTGAAGAAATACCTCTTCTTCTAAGCTTTATTAAAAGAAGGATACTTGGTAAGGAATTTCTCGCCCGTCCAAGCTAATAATTAGAAGAAATTGGAAGTTGAACTTTTCTGCTAGAAAAAGGAGTGAAATAGTTGAACAGAAGGTAGAATCTTCAATTGTTTGGTTGCTAATAGAAATCCTACAATCAATCTAAAAGCGTTAGGTACGAATTGATTCACATGATTGTGATATATCTTGGAAATCTCTAAAATGAAAGGATGAGGGGGTTAGAAAAGGCCACCGTGAAACTGATCAATGAACAAGGTCAAAAATCTGAAGGGAGGTTGTGACACCCTATTGTGAGGGCCTAGGTTTTTTAAATCAAGATTTTCAGGAATTTGAAAATCTTTAGTCAAGTCCTCTGAGGATCTATTGCTAAGAGTAGAGGCAATGGTGTCAGAGTCTTCACCTTGGCCGGTAGAGTTTTGTTCTTCTAAAGATAATGATGGAGTCACTTCCAACTAAGAACCCAATTTAAATGAAGAAGAATAAGACATTATCAGAGTTAGAAGGAAATACCTTGGTTTTTCAAAAGAATCTTAGTATGGGAAAAGTTGGAAAAGGAATATTAGAAGTAGTTTTGTGGATAAGTGGAGAAATAGATATAAAGGTAAGACCTATAAAATCGGGAATATAAATAGATGGAGGATAACATTTACCACTAATTTGTATATATTTGTGTGTATTTTTTTGTATATTATTGTATCTTATTTTGTGTGCTTTAGTTGGATTTGAGTCGTATTTTGTCCATTTTTTCTTTGTTTTGCATGTTCTTAGCTTTTATCATCGTTTTAGTACCTTTATATATTTTTTCTTATATTTTTGTAGATTTTTATGTCAATTTATTTTTCTTGATTTTAGTATAGTCGAGCGGGCCCAAGCGCATTTCTTAGGATCACAATTGGATCGATTTGATGAAAATATGACCCCGAGACCATGAAGCACAATCGTCGATCGCCCTTTTTCTGCAATCGACTAGCAAATGTAGATCAATAGTTAATCAACGACAAAGACACAGTTGATCGACGGAAGGCCTTTTTTGAAGAAATTTACCATTTGTCCCAACTTCACCCTATATAAACCCACACAACCAGCTATAAGAAAAGAGACTTTGAACACTTTAGGGTTTGAGAGCCCTATCCTCTTTTCATCCTTTTGCACCTTTAAGCATAAACTATTCTTAGAACCCTCGTTAGTGATCCAATCTTTTGTGTACCTACTTTATAAATATTTGTCGAATGTTTAAAAGACTGCTCGCAAGAGTACGAGATCGTGTGTAGGTTGGTAAGCTATACCGAGTCGATTCTCTAGGAACAAACAATCGGAATCGTAGATGTTTGCCTAATCACAAAATAACACATAAACATGTATAAATTGGGGGGGTTTGTTGGTTTGTTTTTGATTTATAACTAAGGATTGGAAAGTCAAGAGCAATTAATTTAAACTAATTAGCTTGAACTATTTAATCTCTATAACTTGTAAAGCATGATCAACTAAGAACAACGAACTAGATTAAACTAAAGTAATTAAACAAGCATGAACTTAATAAATCAACGAAATCAAAAGGCATGAACAATTTCCAATAGCATAAATGAAGAGGAATAACATGAACAGAAATTAAACAACCTAAGCAAGGCATGAACTAAGTAAAATAGCATGAAAAAGCATATACGGAATCAAATATCCAACAACCAAGCATGAATTGAATTAACAAAATTTAAACGGAAGATTACGAACTTAATTATCAAATATCCAGGTCTCAACATCAACAATCCCAAAACCCAAATAATAGCAATTATCTATAAGCATGAAATATATTAACTATTAACTAGAAATCAATAAAAGGGTTTAGAAAACTTATTGGAACTAGGAAAAACAGTAAATTCTCCAACTATTCCGGAGAGAAAAGGAGAACCTTGGCCAAAGAGCGAGTTACGTTTTAACGAACGGAGCTTGGAACTTGTGGATCTTGTATCTTCGACCTTGATCTTCTAGATATGTATCGGGCAATGGAAACAAGCCTCCTCTACATCTAAAGACCCTAGGAGTATGTCTGGTGTTCTCCAAGTCGAAATATGAAGGGGTTTATATAGTTTTTTCGAGACTTGGAGAGCAAGTTCTCTTTTTAAAAATGAATCTGGGCCCGATAATGGTAAGCTTATCAGTGAGGGTTACCGCTAAAGCTACCGTTAACTTCTTGTTGTGTGTTTCTATCCTTCCTTAGTGGTCGGGGTAGCGGTCAGGGGACCGTTAAGATTGCCGCTAAACTCTATTATCTCTCTCTAACGGTGGGACTAGTGGTCGGGTTACCGTTAAGGTCACCGTTATATTGATGTGGGAGCTTCCTGTCCTCTCTTAGCGGTGAGGCTAGCGGTAAAGGTCACCGTTAAGCCACCGCTAACATATCCTGGGAGCTCTCTGTCAATCAGTCGATTTCAGGTAGTCGATCGAATAAGGTTAGCGGTAAGTGTGACTGCTAATGGTACCGTTAACTAGTATAAATTGCTACTTCTTTGCCGAATATCTTGACTTCATCTCTCGATCATCAAACTTCATCTATTAAGTGCTGAGCTCCTCCGGTTACTTACCTGTATGGGGAAAAACAGAGAATAATCACCCATTTGCATCAATTATGACCAAAACACGGTAAAATAAGCTGGAGATACAAAATTATGAAAAATATACTTTATCTATCCAACTTATACCGAAATCAATAACAAAAGCTAACTAAAATACTAACTAAAATCAGTACAAATTCATGTTAATTAATTACTTTAGTTAGTAGAATTTTAGCTTAGCCCTTATATCAATTTAGTATTTTATGTTGAAAAACTTAATGTACTCGGTGTACTTTTGAAGAAAAACTCTACTTGGTGTAACATTCTCTCTTTTGGATTTTATGCTTTTGAAGAAAATTTCTACTTAGTGTAATTTCTAGTTCATGTTCTCTTGTATTTTCACTGTGATTTCTATGAATTCTTGAAGCAATTTATTCTCTTATGTATGGTTTGTAGTTTGGATGTGTAAGCTCTTCTTGTTTTATTAATGAACTTTTAATTTCTTCCATTGTTGTGTTCTTCATTGGGTTAGTTATGTTCATGATTGCTCTTAATTTACGTCACTGCATTTCTTGATGGTTTTAGGTTAGAATTTGTGGAACTATGGGCTAAATGAGTTCAGAATCATCAATTGGTAAATATCAAGTGTTTAATTGAGAGTCAGGATTAATAATCCCAGTTTGTAGATTAAATGTTCGATAACTTATCAGTTGATCGTGGAGACGAGTTTAGAATCGTAGACCCTCAAATTTTTAAAAGTTTATATATTCATTTCTTGTGATTTAAATTATCGTCTTAGTTGTTAGAAACTCAAAACTTAAAAATTGATCGTGTGTTTAGGATAACTTTGTCCTTATTTTCTTTTTCGTGATTTAAACATAAAGACCACTTCCGATTAATCTTCCTCGTGAGATTCAACTTGAGCCACCTAACCACACTACGATCGACCGTGTTCTCTTGCGGGAGATCCTCAAACATTTGTTAAAAATAGTTCTTTTGAGATCACTTCAAAAATTTGGCGCCGTTGCCGGGAAAGGCTAAATGTTGTAATTTTTGTGTATTATCTTTATGACTTTAATTTGTGTTTTTGTATCTTATTCGTGTTTGATTGTTAATTTTCTCATCTTTCTTATATCTCGCTAGTGCATTTAATCTTGTTTGTTGAGTGTTGATTGTGCAAGGTACATCGACAACCTCAATCACATCTCTTGAGACCCGAGATTTGAAAAACCAAAGATGTCCAATTATCGACATCTTTATGACAATATTCATGTTCTGTGGATTTCTATTCCACTTTACCCCGAGATGCAATATAGAGGATTCTCTATATGATCTACTCCCATTGTTTCATGGGCTTTCGAGCGAGGACCCGCTTAACTTTTCCCATGAGTATAATGCCAATACTCATTTATTTCCTCTTAAAGGACTCACGATAGATCAAGTCACGTTGCATCTCTTCTCATTTTTGTTGCGGGGTTGGTCACTTACATGTCTTAATAATGAAAATCCCGACTCCATGCTATCTTGGAATTCAGTGTATGATCATTTCATGGAGGAGCTCTATTAATCTCCACTCACCTCTTATTTCTCTTCCTCGGTCTATAATTTGTACGCTCCACATGCTTCTATTTCCTATTCCCCGAGGTACGAATCTTATGCACCACCCACCTTGACTCCCTACAACTTGAGGTTTGATCCTCATGCCCCAACTCAGAGGTCTTAGAATCTGGGAATTTATAATCCATACGCTTCACTCATTTCCCCCTCTTCTTATCCGATCTTTGATTCGTATACTCCACCCACTTTTCATTCATATTCTCGAAGGTGCGAATCTTATACTCCACTTGCCTCACCCTATTACAATACGAGCTATGATGAGTATGCTCTCTATACTTCGCATTCCTATGCTCCAAGTTACAAGCCTCAAGGTTCTTATTTGTATAACCCTAACTACGATCATTACCATTCCATTCCCCTTTCACCGGAACACATTCAAGAGGCTAGTAATGAGAATCTTCCCTCGATTGAGTGTGATAGTAGCTTGATGGCTACTTTCGTGTATGTAAGTAAGGAGGCGAAGGTTGAGGTTAGGAGTGTGAATGTGAACATCTCCCCTTATTCTGTTTGATGAGTTTATGTATGAAAGTGTGGGTGATACTAAAGAAGGTTCCGGTGGTGAGTGATGATCTGAGCTTGTTAGATCATATTGAGGATGGAAGTGAGTTGGTGGGTCCTGTGGATTTGGAAGAGCATGAGTACACCCTTTTCTATTCGATGAAGATATATTAATAGATGAGTTCAATGAGGTTTTGCCATTGGAAAATCAGAGGGTATTGAATATTTGAGCCTACTTGCTCTCCATGAGGATAGTGGAGCTATGGTGCGGGTTTTGGAGAAGGTTAAGATTGATAAGCCCTTTTTAGCACCACCTAAGTCTTTATTAGAAATTTAGATTGAGGTGGTAGAAGAGATAGATGAGAAAGATTTTGGTCCCTCTACCTTATGCCTGGTTATTGCATTATATGCTTTTAAGAGCATAGAGGTGGGGATCGAGGAAACGAAGTATCTTGGGTTGGTCGATGACCATTCCTTTTGTTCAACAGTCTTTCTAGTATTTTGGTGACCGAACCTTGTTCCACACTCCCATTGACTTTAGATCTCTTCTTCATAATCCACTACTTGTGCTTCCAACCTCCAAATCAAGTTGGATCTTCCATTTCTCTCATTCTAAAACTTGCTTGTCGTGCCCACTTTGGTGATTATAATCGCCTGCTCTTGATCTTGGAGAACACTACGGCGTGTCATGATCATAACATCTTTCTAGATCTTAGATGACATCGCTCGTTATAGGTTTTCGAGCTATAGACGTTTAAAAAACTCATATTGGGAGGCAACCCATGTTCTCATTTTTAATTTCTTTTCTTTTGAAATTTTTATAAATCTTTCTTCTTATCTCTCGTTTCTTCCTTTCTTTGATTTGTCTATTTTTTTGGTGTTGTAGGGCATAATCTGTCGAAGTTGGAGATCCATATTTCATGCTTGGGGCCATATTTAAAGAATCAGACCTTTTGCTCGAGAAACAATGAGAAAAGAGGCAAAAATGAGGCTTGTGGCACACAAAGTACTAACATGTCGATGGCCTATCGATCCATAGTTAATCAATGTCAGGACTCCATTGATTTCCTATCGATCGATGGATGATTGACAAGAATATTCTGTACTTCCCATCGATGTCCTGTCGATTGATGCATGATTAGCATGAATTTGTCTTGATTTTAGTTAGTATTTTAGCTCGTTTTTATTGTTTATTTCGGTGAAAGTTGGATAGATTGAGCACATTTCTGTATTTTCTTATCTCCAACTTATTTTATCTTATTTTAATTATTATTAATTAATTTTATGTTTATTTTAGGTATTTTGAAGAATTTTGGTTTGGACATAGTCGAGGATGGGCGTACGAGTGGAGTTTCAGCAAAAATGGGCCGCGATTTGAAGAATTTGAAGCTACCGATCATCTATAACGGTTTTCCATCTGGAACCGTTATAGTAGCCCAGGTCGACCAGTTTACGTCGGTCGACGCAAGAACCGATGTCGATCGACGCACTTGCCCACAAAACTCTCTGTAGCGTCGACCAGTTTGCAACGGCCGACGCAAGAACCGATGCCAATCAACGCACTGGCTGCGGAAGTCTCTGTGGTGTCGACCAGTTTGCGTCGGTCGACGCAAAAACTAACTTCAATCGACGCTTGACGCTGAAACGCGTTTTTTAGGATTTCTTACTGCCCAAGACTTCCCACAACTATAAATACCCTATGTATTTTGGAATTTTACATACACAATCATATTCCTAGGTTTTTAAGGCCTCTTAGGGTCTGACAACCCCAACGAGTGCCGTTTAATTTCGTAGCTACTTTTCATAATTTTTTAGTTTCAAATTCTTAGTTTTAGATTAGTTCTTAGGTAGTTTAGATAATTTAGATTCAAGATTCGCTTCCGGAATGCTGCAACTTTCTTCTTGTTTAATTAGTAAGCCTTTAATTCCTTTCATTATAATTTAGTTTAATTAGTTCTTATGCTTTCGATTCATTCTTGATAGTTTAATAATTGATCTTCAAACAAACCCCCCCATGTATGATGAATTGTATGATCTTGGTGATTTTGGATTGATGATTGTGATGAGATTATTATGATAATATTGATGAGATTGATTGGTTAGATCTAACGGGTCTAGAGCATAGAATCATCGTGAACCATCAATTAGGTTTATCCCAATAGATCGCGGGAACGATTCAAAGCTCTAGAACCCTAGTTTTCTAAATCTTTTCAAAAACCCTTAATTTTATTGTTCTTCGTTTAGATCAATTTATTGCTTTTATGTGTTTAGATTAGGATTTTATTTTTAATTTCGTATTCGTGAACAAACAAACACAAAAGGAACTTCCGAGCCTAGTTTTCCTTGAGAGACGATTCAATTCAACTTACCAACCTACACACGATCCCGTTCTCTTACGGGAGAAATTTTAAATTTTTGACAAATCTTTATAAGTAGGTACACAAAAGTTTGAATTAAAAAATTGGCGCCGTTTCCGGGGAAAACTAAAGGTTGTGATATTTGTGTTTGTTCGTCGTATCCTTATTTGTGTTCTTATTTTATTTTATTTATCGTTAGTATTTATTTGTGATTTTTCGTTTATTTCGTTTTTATTATTTTCCACCGGTGCGTTTAATCTTGTGTGTTGAGTGTTGTGTTTGCAAGGCACGTCTACAACCAAACCCAAGATTTATCAAACCATTTTCCTAAAAAAAAAATAGAAAAAAATGTATTATTCGTACGATGAACCACCGTTCGATTGGCGTCATGCACTTCGACCACCCATTCAATTAAGAAACGCGATGAATAATTACTTTCCCGATAAGTACGACCAATTGAATCTCCCAATTTTTATTGACGTCCAAACAAATATGCGCTTATATTCATTCAAAAATTCGAGTTCATCACCGATTGTTCTCCGCTTCTCAGGCTTACAAGAGATCAAGTGAAGATGCGACTCTTCACTTTTGCGCTGAAGGAAGAAGCAATGAAATGGTTTGAAAGTCTAGAACCTGATTCTTTGCGTACATGGTATGAAGTAGGCTATAAATTCATGAGGATGTTCTTCGTACCTAATGTAATGTGTGATCGATGTGGATGCCGAGGACATATGACGCATGAATGTTTGGTAACATTTGATGATGAGCCACAGGAGGTAGTTGTCGCCGCCCGAGATTGTACGAGCCATGAAGAATACCAACCAAATGATCCATTAGTGGTGGAGCAGCAAGATCAAGAAGCTGAGATCGTTAGTTTTCAAACGACATTGTTCCATTGCCCATGCAAGAAGATGATCTTGTTGAGTCTATGGACCCAGTTTCGGAGTCTATGCGTCAATGTCGTGAGTCTATGTGTCAAAGTGTGGCAAATATAGAGAAGATGTGTGGTGAAATGATGGTTAATTTAGCCATATTACTTAACAAGGAGGATGAGCTGCCACTTTGTGATGTGATTGATCCCACCATGAATGTTGAGGATTTAAGCTTGAAGGATCGTTTAGGAGAATTGCTGTTGGAGCTTATTTTGGATCTTACGATTCCGAGCTTTCTCAATATTTATGCGGATGATGCGATGGAGCCGAATGAGGAAGAGATGTGTACGGAGGATGAAATTGGGGATGTAGTGGAGATCGCCCCTCTTGCGCTTTTTGAGTATTTGATGGATGATTATGAGGAGGTGTTGCCACTGGATAACCCAAGCGACGTTGGAGATTCACGGCCACTGGAGCTCATTGAGAATGGAGGAGATGCGGTGCCCAATATAGAAAAGGTGGTGGACGAAGTTATCGAGAAGGATGTGATGATCAAGCCTCTTATTGAGCCACCCATGATCGAGGATGATGTAGAGGATGAGCCAAATTTCGAAGATGAATTTACTCCTCTTGAATTGGATGGTTTGAATGACAACGCGAATTCTTCAACCGGGAAGCAGCAATTTTGGGGATTAATTCAAACGACGTTGTTGTGGATGATAAAAATCTTGATGAATTTTTAGAGGAGGAAGTTATTCCACATGAACCGTTAGTGGATTTTAATTTTGAAGTAGTGGACGAAGTAGTCAAGGAGGATGCGAAAGATGAATCTATTTTTGTGCCACCCGAGGCTTTGATCGATATTGAGATGGAGATCGAGCACAATTTCCCTCCCCTATGCCATAATATAGATTTTAATATTTTTCAGGGTGTTGAAGGAGATGCTAAATATTTGAAGGAGTTCGGAGTGTACAAGGGATTTGCCGTTTGTTCAACGGATTCCTTAATTTTTAAGAAAGTAGAGGATCACCCTATGCCGCAATTTACTTTTGATATGTTCGTGGTGATCAATTATTTGCTTTTTGGACCTCCGAAGAGAACTGAAGTTTTTGTGCTATGACTTGCTTTCTGTGCTCACCTTGGTGATTTTAATTGCCTGCATTTACTCTTGGAGAACACTAAGGCATGGTATGATCGTCACCTTTTCTTAGATCCGGGATAGCATCGTTCGTAGAAGGCGTCGAGCTTTCGACGTTAAACAAGCGCTTCTTGGGAGGCAACCCAAGTTATTTTTTTCTATCCTTTGTATTTCTTTTTAGTTTATTTCTCTTTTTTCTATTTTATGTTTAAGTTATGTTTCTGAAATAGGAAGAAGTGTTATCGAGGATGGATTAATCATTAGAACGAAGAAATCAAAATGGTTGACGATGCACGGATCACATCGATCGAAGCCAACACCGATGCGGCGTCGACGCTTGGCACCACCCGCATCGACCGACGCTCTGTCGATGTGAGTTTGAGCAGATTTTCTTCGACCCGACAGCGATCCCGCCTACTATGACTGCTTCCGGTAGTTTTAGATTTTTGTTCAATACATTTTCATTCACGCGATTGGAAACAAAAGATGATTGCACAAGCGCTTTTTGGAGTCGCTCGACTATTTTTCAGGGACGTTCCCTTACTCCTTTCCTCGTTTAATTTGCTTTTCTTTTATATTTAGGGCAATCAGGAGATTGCAGGATTTTTAGAGGGGGGGATGGTTGAGTATGATTTATATTTGAAAATTGTGCAATTTGAATTTTTTTACGTGATTGATCACTATTTCTGCGCTGAATTGTGTTTGTCTGGTTTGCCTGTTGAAGTTAACTAAGTTTGATGTGATGTTTTGTCTTTGAGCGTGTATAAGTGCATAAAATTTTTCAAATTATTATTTATATATTGTAAAATAGTACTTGGACGCAAATGATTTCGCAAAACCTTAAAAGCAGCGTCAATTCAAGACTTTGTCATGCAAAAAGACTGAGTGATTATCATCATTGCATGTACTTGAATGAGTTTTGATTTGATATCTCTTCGAAACCGCTGTGTGTAGTTGACTTTGAACATGACGTTAAGGCACAAATAAAACCATATTCCGGCCATATCCATGAATCTTTAGTCCACTATAAATTCCGAATGAGCCATTCATAGCCAAATAATCCATGCCTATATCCATGAGTGTTTTTGAGTCGACCCCTACAACCCATTAAAAGCGTGGGGTAGGAGTTCGTTATTTTTATTGGTTATTAGAGTTTTGGGAATTTATGATTTTATGAATTTTTGTAATAAAAGACCACCATCCGAAAAAAAAAAAGAAAAAAATGACCCCATAAAAAAGAATAAAAGGGGGATAAAATAAAAAAAAAGGAAGAAAAGAAGGATGGTGAGTCTAGTTGAATTGTGTTAGTCATTGCCAATGCGCTTTATTAAGGCTTGAGTTTTATTGTGTATGTTATTATGAAGCCTAATATTTAAAAGGCAAGAGTTGTGTTTGAAAAAGAAGCATATTATGAGCTTCTATATTGTTAAAGTGGTTCAAGCAAAAGTCGGTTTAGAGTTATGAGTTGAGAAATAGCCTAAATTTAAAGGCTACGCTATGAGTGTTTAGTGAGGTTTTTCATTTGAACGAGATGAAGCACTTTGCTTCGTGATTAGAATAGGTTGAGTGAGTTATTTAGCCGCACGACTTATATATTCCACATCTGTCCAAAGAGCCTTACATTACAACCCGAAAAGACATTTTCCGATTCTTTGTTGATAACACACTTAATTTGCGATTGAGAAGAGATTGATTTTCGGTTCTTGTTTTTTGTGTTTGTTTTTGAATAATTTGAGCATATATACGTCCCATGCAGAAAATTCTTGAGAGCTTTGAGCGAACACCCATTTATATTTCCCTTTTGAGAGGATGCATGAATTGTTTATGAAGCGACGATGTAATAAGGGTGGAGTGTTTGAAGTTGCGTGACTTGTATCTATATTTTCAAAATTATGTATGTAACACGACACGAATCTTTACTTGAATTTATTTTCATTCTTGTTATTCTTTGAAACTATCGTTCGTTCGAGGACAAACAAACCAATAAGCATGGGGTATTTGATTAACACAAATTTGTCTTGATTTTAGTTAGTATTTTATCTCGTTTTTATTGTTGATTTCAGTGAAAGTTGGATAGATTGAGCATATTTTTGTATTTTCTTATCTCCAACTTATTTTATCTTATTATTAATTAATTTTATTTTTATTTTAGGTATTTTGAAGAATTTTGGTTTTGACATAGTTGAGGATGGGCGTACAAGTGGAGTTTCAGCGAAAACGGGCCGCGATTTGAAGAATTTAAAGCAGCCGATTATCTATAACGGTTTTCCATGCGAAACTGTTATAGTAGCCCAGGTCGACCAGTTTACGTTGGTCGACGCAAGAACCGATGTCGATCGACGCACCTGCCCACAAAACTCTCTGTAGCGCTGACCAGTTTTTGTCGGTCGACGCAAGAACCGATGCCAATCGACGCACTGGCTGCGGAAGTCTCTGTAGCATTGACCAGTTTGCGTCGGTCGACGCAAAAACCGACGTCAATTGACGCTTGATGCTGAAACGCATTTTTTAGGGTTTCTTGTTGCCCAAGACTTCCCACAACTATAAATACCCTATGTATTTTGGATTTTTACATACACAATCATATTCCTAGGTTTATAAGGCCTCTTAGGGGCTGACAACCCCAACGAGTGCCGTGTAATTTCGTAGTTACTTTTAATAATTTCTTAGTTTCAAATTCTTAATTTTATATTAGTTTAGATTAGTTCTTAGATAGTTTAGATTAGTTCTTAGATAGTTTAGATAATTTAGATACAAGATTCACTTTCGAAAGGCTGCAGCTTTCTTCTCTTTTAATTAGTAAGTCTTTAATTACTTTCATTTTAATTTAGTTTAATTAGTTCTTATGCTTTCGATTCATGCTTGATAGTTTAATAATTGATCTTCAAACAACCCCCACCCCCACCACACCCCATGTATGATGAATTGTATGATCTTGGTGATTTTGGATTGATGATTGTGATGAGATTATTATGATAATATTGATGAGATTGATTGGATAGATCTAACGGGTCTAGAGCCTATAATCGTCGTGGACCATCACTTGGGTTTATCCCAATAGATCGTGGAAACGATTCGAAGCTCTAGAACCCTAGTTTTCTAAATCTTTTCAAAAACCCTTAATTTTATTGTTCTTCGTTCAGGTCAATTTATTGCTTTTATGTGTTAGATTAGGATTTTATTTTTAATTTCATATTCGTGAACAAACAAACACAAAAGGAACTTCCGAGCCTAGTTTTCCTTGAGAGACGATTCGGTTCAACTTACCAACCTACACGCGATCCCGTTCTCTTGCGGACGAGCCTTTAAATTTTTGACAAATCTTTATAAGTAGGTACACAAAAGTTCGAATCAATGCATAATCGACGGACACACAGTCCACCTTGACCCAGCCCGTTTAACATGACCCGACCCTTTCTAATTACAAAAAGAAAAAGAGAGAGAGAGTAAAACATACTAAAAATATTACATTTCAAAAATTTCACAAACCTTTTCTTTCTCCTTTTTCCCTTTTTTTCAAATAAAAATTATGAACAAATTTGAATTTTTTTTAAAAAGCAAAGATAAAAAATAGAAAATTTCAAAATTACAAATCTAATTTTCCTTTTGTACCTTATTATGTTCGTTATTTTTGTTCAAGCCTTTTGGTCTATTGTGTTCATCTTTGTTTAGAAATAAATAATATAATTAGAAAATTTTCAAAAACCACAAAAATATTTTTCTTTTATTCATTTTGATGATTTTCTTGATAGTTTAGATTTTTGTAGATTTTCCATTTTATTTTTTAAGACGTCAAAAAATCCACGCAATTATTGAGAAATGATGTAAGTAGCAATTAAGAAAACGTGGTCGGAGTCAATGAACTCTCCTTTTTATGTTGTAAATATCGTGACCGCCTAGTACCTCGCCTTTGTAGGTACTCAAAAGAGAGAGAGAGAGAAAGTGAAAAGTTTATATTTATATATATATATATATATATATATATAACCAAGGATGCGTAAATTCCTTGAAGTTTTGATGGTAATAAACGTGAAATCCTTGCAAGTATTTGTTTTTTTATTTTATTGTTAAAGAGGTCCATAAACAATTGGGCTAGTAGGGTGCCGGCTTAGTGTTTTGAGCGTGGATAGATCTTGGCCGTGACATGGGTTGGGGACGTGCATGAAGGAAACTAGTTACTTTTAGGGTCCGAAAAGAAGTCTAAATCTCTTATCTCAACGTATTGTGTCGTTCTTTTAGTCTAGTTTCCAATTGATTCAATGTATAACTCCTTGAATCATTTGAATCCATTAGTTTTTGGTTCATCGGGGGTTATGTTTTTCTTGTCTATATCTAGGCTCGGTTTTGCTTGAGGATGGAGCAAAAATCTAAGTGTGGGGGAGTTAATTTGTATATATTTGTGTGTGTGTTTCATATGCTTTTGTGTCTTTTTTTGTGTGCTTTAGTTGGATTTGAGTCGTATTTTGTCCCCTTTTTCTTTCTTTTACATTTTCTTAACTTTTGTTGTATTTTAGTACTTTTTGTATTGTTTCTCATATGTTTGTAGACTTTTGTGTTATTTTGTTTTCCTTAATTTTAGGATTGTCGATCGGGCCCAAGCGTGTTTATGAGGATCACAACTGGCTCGATTTGACGAAAAGATGACCCAAGCCCACAAAGCACACCCATCGATCGATGCATGCCCTTTTTCCACCATTGACTAACAAGCTTTGATCGATAGTTAATCAATGACAACGACACCAAAGATTAATGGCTGATCAACCGAAGGCCATTTTTGACAAACTTTACCATTTTCCCCCCACTTTCACCATATATAACCTACATTCCAAGCTGCAAGAAAAGAGCCTTTGAAACCCTTAAGGTTTGAGAGCCTTATCCTATTTTTATCCTTTTGCACCTTAAAGCATAAACCATCCTCAGAACCCATGTTAGATTAGTTAGTAGAATTTTAGCTTAGAACTTATATTAGCTTAGTTTGTAGTGTGGAGAAGCTTAATGTACTTGGTGTAACATTTTGTCTTTTGGCTTTTGTGCTTTTGAAGAACAATTCTACTTAGGGTAATTTCTAATCATGTTCTCTTGCATTTTCTTTGTAATATCTATGAATATTTGAAGCAATTTATTCTTTTTTGTATGGTTTGTAGTTTGGATGTTTAAGCTCTTCTTGTTTTGTTAATGAATTTTTCAATTTTTTCCATTGTTGTGTTCTTGTTCCTTTTCAAGCTTTTCCCTCTTTCGGCATACTTTAGAAAGTTGGTAGTGTAGAGCAAGTGGGCTAATCCACGTTTGACCTTGTAGTTAAATTGTAGTTTAGAATAGCTTTTTAGGTTAATATATGTGTAAGACTACTTTGTTTAGCTTGTCCAATAGTATATGCTTATGTTAATGTATTTGTGCTATTAGTTTTGAGTTCATGATTTCACTAAATTGAATTATGTATTTTTTTCAGTTAGTTAATTATGTTCATGCATTCTCTTAACTTGTGTTATTGTGTTTCTTGATGGTTTTAGGTTAGGTTTTATAGAACTTGGGGCTAAATGAGATCACAACCATCAATTGGTAAATATTGTGTGTTTAATTGAGAGTCGGGATCAATAACCCTGGTTTGTAGATTAAGTGTTAGATAAATTACCAATTGATCATGGAGACGAGTTTGGAACCCTTGAACCTTGTTTTATATATCTTTTCAAAGTCCTTATCTTCATTTCTCATGATTTAAATTAATCTTCTTACTTTCTAGAAACTCAAAATCCAAAAACTGATCGAGTGCCTAGAATAGCTTTTTCTTTATTTTCTTTTTCATGATTCAAACACAAAGACCACATTCCATTAGTCTTCCTCATGAGATATAAATTAAGTCACCTCACTACACTACGATCGACCCCATTTTATTAAGGAGATCCTAAAACTTTTTATTAAAAATATTGCATTTGAAATCATTTCAGTCACATCAAAGGTCATAAGGGCACAAGATAGGAAGGGGTAGGAAAACGAAAAGTTATAGTATCCCCAGCAATGGAGATGAACATGTTCAGTTCACCATAACCAAGGTGGTGAGTGGTTGGTACAAGTTATAATAATCCAGAGAGGGCAATGAAAAAATATCGGTAAGGGATTAAGGAAGGAGGCATGAGCTCTATCCCGAATCCTGATAACCAAGTCGGATCCCAACCAGCATTAGTTCATCATGACAACAAATCTCATATGAGAAATCAATTTAGTGAATTGAACTGAGTAAGAAAGGATGTTGGAACTGATCTAGATAGGTAGCTCCAAGCTGCCTAATCAAATGATCCTAAGATTATGTGGGTCACTCCTGACTTCATAATTATTTTCAAAATATGAGTTATATTCATGCGCTCGCATTCTGAATAAAAAATAGTTCATGCTTTAGATCACGTAGTTTTTTATAATCATTCCTACGGCTTATTTGATGTATTGCATTGTGTGGATTGATGTACATTTATTGGTTTTTCTTATATATTTTGTAAGATAGTGTTTCTGAGATTGTTGAGATGGCTGTCTTGCTCACCCAACTGCTAGAAGTTTTGAGTTGATCAATTGCATTAGACATCTTAAAACAATTTGAAAGTCTAGTTCATTTTATGGGACAACCTATTAAGAGTTTTTGATTGGTTTATGATGTAAAATTAACGCATTATTGATGTACAGTGGTTTTAATAAATGTACTTATTATACATGATTAATTTTTCTCTTTTTTTATGTGTTTTAGTGGAATTTATGTGATGTATATTTATTTTATTGTTGAAGTTCATGAGTGTTAAAAGTAATGCACCTATCATACAAGTGAACTAAATATTATTTTTGTACAATGTACATTGTGGGTTTATATGATGTACATTTAGTATCTTGGTTATGTACACGTTTGCGCAATGCAATGTACCCATAAGATTAGAATGATATGATGTGCATTTAGTGTGTATTGATGTACATATACAAAAAATATAATATACATACAAAATAAATGCAATTTGTAAAGATTTATTATATAACGTACATTTATCATGTAAATAATGTACACATAAAATAATTGTGATGTATATATAACACAAATGTTGCATATAACATAAGAGTAAGTAATATACACATAAGAATGTTATGTACATATAACAAAGACTTAATACGCATAGTGGGTTTATATGATTCACATTTATTATTTTGTTGATGTACATGTTTGCCCAAAGTAATCTACCCATAAAAGTAGAATTCTATTATGTACATTTTATGTTTATTAATGTATATATAAGATAAATGTAATATGTGCATACAAAATAAGGGCGGTTTGTAAAGATTTATTATATAATGTATATTTATCATGTAAATAATGTACACATGACATAACTGTGATGTACACATGACATAACTGTGATGTACATATAACACAATTGCAATTCACATATAACATAAAAGTAAATAATGTACACATAAGAGTGGCGCGTACATATAAAAAAGTTAATGCATATATAGTATAAATATGATGTATAACATAACTTTTCTATGATGTATATTCATCATGTAGAATAATATATATGTAACACAACGGTGATAAGTATATATAAGACAACTAGTTCGTCTTCATAAGGGTCTTCAATAGGTTATTGCACCCCCCCCCCCCCAGCCCCACCCCCTCTTTTTTTTTCTTTTTGCTTTTCTTCTAAATCGGTTTTTCTTGTTGCTCTCTTTGACACTTGTGCTCTTTGCATTTCATTTATAGTCATGTTATCACTGTATGCCCTTATTATTCCCATTTACTAATGTAGCCTCTAGTAAAATATAAATAAATGTTCTGACAGTAATGCACAAACCACTGCAGAGTGGTATCAAATGATGTGATAACACATGAGAACAAATGGCATATTATATTATGCAATGTATATAGAGTTGTAGAGTGATGTAGCTACTATTGTCAATTAATGTGCATAAGACATGGATGATCAATAGAGAACATATTTCACTTGTAATGTACACAAAGATGTAAAATAATATATCTCCATTGTCAAGTAATTTATATAACACAAAGGATATATTTAACGTGATGTATATATAGATTAAAACTGTTGATCTATAATTGTCAAAAAAATGTATATAATATAGGGTAGGACAACTGAAGACATATTTCATATACTGTACATAAAGATGAAATGTGATGTATCTACTGGTATTAAACTTAGAGGAATGCACAAAATGAAGTACAAACAAAATATAAAAACTCAGAACCTCTGTGAAATCAGTGTGAATCGAAACACAATCGAAGCAAAAAAAAAAGATTTATATTAGTGTGATGGACGAAAAATGAAATATAATCGAAGCATGAAATTGGAAAAAAAATTGTAAAATCAGCGTGATGGACAATTTCTTTTTACCTGTATTACCTAACTGAAGCGCAATTAGAGCACAAGAATTGAAAAAAACTCGGTATATTTTAAACGTTTGTACTAGAATCGGATCCTAATTCAAAATCAAAGCACAGCCTAGAAAAACTCATGTCATTTTTTTGATTAATGGTGGATTTTTTTGGAGGGGAGAATTTTTGAAGTTGAAGATAGTTTCTCTATTGTAGAAATTGTGTTCTTTATTTCTAGCATGAGCACACGTGTAAGGGATCGTTTATCATACCCAAATCCCTATCGCTTCCATCCGACATCCTTTTGGGCCTCTTCAGTGAGATTGTCCTCCAGTTGCCGGTGGAGTCTCTCTTTCGTTCATGTGTAATAGTTTGATGATCATTGTTCGAAAAAGAAACGAC
This sequence comes from Phtheirospermum japonicum, assembly GCA_014905375.1. Classification (NCBI taxonomy): domain Eukaryota; kingdom Viridiplantae; phylum Streptophyta; class Magnoliopsida; order Lamiales; family Orobanchaceae; genus Phtheirospermum; species Phtheirospermum japonicum. Next base: position 654,701 of record BMAC01000699.1, read on the forward strand.
GAAACTGATTAGGAAACTAGGAACCCATTATCTCACGAGCACCTTAAGATGCCTGAACCAAATATTAAATCAAAGGTAGAGGTTATGGGCTTGGCTACGATTGCGCTGCCGATGATTACAAAGTTGCTATGATGATGATAGTGATGAGCCTCTAAGCGAAACTCGTTTTTACAGCTTGAAATCGGATTCGTTTGATTTTTGGAGTCTGGATAGTGAGTATGACATTTTTCTAAACGAAGTGTTGCACTGGGTATGGGATTAAGAAATAATTATTTTCGACGTTGTTATCATAAAACAAGGTGCTGAGCACCATAAAAGCTGTGAAAGTTGATGAAAAACTGCATAGCAAAGCAAGGAACATAAAACATATGAAAAACGACTGTGCTCATTAATTGTATTGTAAATTTGGGTTACAAACATTCCATATATAGTTGCTAACCCTAGGCTGTAACTAATGGATCAATACACATGTGTATGCTCTAGATTAACTCTGAATAAGTCAACAAACCATAGCCATAATGGCTATACACAACTGTATTCCTTCCGACGTGTGCATGAGGAGTGCATGACATCATCCTTGTCTTTTTCTGCATTTTGATTAGCTGCTCTATCATGCCCCCTCAATCTGAGTGAGTCAAGTGGCCAAACTGATAGCTTGCTTATCAATCGAACGAAGGATTGTCCTGTTATTGGCTTAGTCAGCATATCATCCAGCTGATCATGTGAAGGAACATGTTGAATTTGAATAACCTTGTTCTGCAGCTTTTCTCTAACAAAATGCACATCTATCTCAAAATGCCTGGTTCTGGGATGATGCATAAGATTGCTTGCCAAATCAATTGCACTCTGATTATCCATCCATATCCTTGGAGTTCTTGGTTGATCAATTTTAAGTTCCCTTAACAACTGTTGCAACCAAATAACATCACAGGTAGTATGAGCCAAACTCCTATACTCAGCCTCGCAACTTGATCTTGAAATTGTGGATTGCTTTTTAGAATTCCATGAAATGATATTTGTCCCAAGTAAAACACATGATCCTATAGTTGATCTCTTATCATCTGGATCAGTAGCCCAATCCGCATCAGTGAAAGCCATCAAATCCAGATTTTTAGGGTAGGTGAAATACAATCCATAATTTATTGTTCTTCAAGGTATCTCACAATCCTTTTTACTGCTTTCCAATGAGTGTCCAGAGGTGCTTGCATGAATTGGATAACCTTATTCACACTATAAGTAATTTCAGGCCTTGTAATGGTGGCATACTGCAAGGCTCCTACTATACTTCTGTACAAAGTGCTGTTAGGAAAAGGATTTCCATTAAGTTTTGATGGTGGAGGATTAGAGAGCACGGGAGATGACAATCCTTTTGCCCCCTTCATCCCTTCTCTCTCTATGATAGTTTATATGCAGCTCCTCTGAGCAAGAAAAAGACCATCATGAACATGATGAATTTCAATTACTAAGAAATAGCTCAATTCCCTTAGATCTTTTTAGGGGAAATGTTTACTAATTTGATCAATGGTTGGGTGGATTGTCTTCTGACTACTTCATGTGAGGATGATATCATCTACATACACCAGTATGATTGTGCAACCTTATTTATCATGCTAGAAGAACACTGATGTATCAGCCTTTGATGCTGAGAATCCCATAGAGGCCATCACTTCAGCAAACTTGTTAAACCATGTCCTAGATGTCTGTTTAAGACCATAAAGTGACTTTCTGAGTTTACAGACAAGATTTTCTTGTCCTGGTTCAGCAAAACCCGGAGGTTAAAGCATATACAGCTCCACATCTATGTCCCCATTGAGGAAAGCATTGTCTATATCAACTTATCTGATGTGCCAATTTCTATGCAAGGCAATGCCGAGTATGGTTCTGACAGTAGCAGGTCTAACAACAGGGTTGTAGGTATCTATGTAGTCAAAACCAGGTCTTTGTGAGTATCCTTTGGCAACCAATATGGCCTTGAGCCTAGCCACAGATCCATCTGCCTTTATTTTCACTTTGTATATCCATCTTCATCCCATAACTTGTTTTCTAGCTAGTAATTTGCTTTATGTCCATGTTTTACTCTTCATTAGTGCTGAGAACTCCTTCTCCATGGCACCCTTCCATTCTGGTGTGTTAATTGCATGATGATCATCAATTGGCTCCTTGATACTTTGACAAAGATATGCCTTGGGCTTATAGATTCAAACTTTGGACCTTGTAAGCATAAGATGAGTTCCTGCATTCTGAACAGACACATTAGAAGCAACAGGTATATCAACATTCTCAATAGGAAAATCAATAGTTATAACCCCTCCTTGTAAAGATTCGGAAGATGATGAGGATTGAGATGTATGATGTGTATGTGGTGTGGAGCTTGATGAGTTTGGTGAAACAACTTGATCTACACTATTTGCCTCAGTGGGATTAGGATTAGTATCAGGACTTTGATTTTGAAAGGATTCAAGTGTCAACAAAGGAACATTCATGCTGCCAGTGACAACAGATGGTTGTGTAGGTATTGGTTTATTGCCATAGGATGCAGGAGATTTCTTGTTAGAGAAGGGAAAAATTCTTTCATTAAAAAGAACATGCCTACTAATGATCACCTTTCCCCCAGCCAGCAATACCTTATATCCTTTGTAATTTGTGCTATATCCAATGAATGTTGCTGGTTCACTCCTGAATTGAAGCTTATGCTTGTTGTAAGGTTTGAGCAATGGGTAACAGAGACATCCAAAAACTCTGAGAGTTTGTATGTCTGGTTTCTGTTTGTTTAAAGCTTCAAAGGGTGTCCTGTGGTTAATGATTTTTGAGGGAGTTCTATTGATAATATATGCAACAGTCATGAAGGTATTATCATAATATCTTGTTGAGACTTGAGAATGAGCAAGCAATGTTAAACCTACTTCAACCAAATGCCTATGTTTCCTCCCAGCCACTCCATTTTGTTCAGAGGTGTAAGGGCATGACATCCGATGTGTTATTCCATTGTCTGCCAAAAACTTACTCATGGCAATAAACTCTCCCCCTCCATCAGTTTGTAAGGCTTATATTTTCTTGTTGTATTGGTTTTCAACAAGGGCTTTGAAATGCATAAAGGCTCTTAGTGCATCAGATTTGTTTTTGAGAAAATAAATCCAGGTATATCTGGTGGCATGGTCTATGAAGTTTATATAATAGGTGAAACCAGATGAAGATATGATAGGTGCTGGCCCCCACAGATCACTATGTATAAGGTCAAACTCATTGTGATGTGTTTGAGAATCAGAAAAGGGGAGTTTATGGAACATGGATTTCATACATGAAACACACAACACAACACTTTTATTATCATTAGAAAACTCAACTTTACATGTGGTCAGTGCCCTTTTAACAACATCTAAAGGAGCTTTATTCTTGAGCTCAGCAGAATTTATTGAAAATTGGAAATTTGAAGGAAAAACATGATCATAAGGGCTTGGTTCTTGAGATTTGAGGCTGATGAGATTGAAAAAATAATGCCCCTCCTTAATTTTCCCTTTGAGAAGCACTACTCTTGTGGCTTGATCCTTCACAACACAAGAAGAAGGGTGAAACTCAAAAAATACTTTGTTATCCTTGGAGAATTGTGAAACACTAATGAGGTGTTTGGTTATGGATGGAACATGTAACAAATTATTGAGTATAAAGGAAGGTTCAGAATCTCTACAAGAAGAAGACTTAACCAATGAGTTACCAAAATGAGAAATTGACAAACTTGTACCATTTCCCATATGGATTTTCTCCCCTTCTTTATAATTAGTGGCCATATTGAGATTGCTAAAATCATAGGTAATGTGGTTAGTTTCTCCTGAATCAGGATACCAAAAGCTATCATCCTTTGCCTCATGATCCACTCCACTTGCTACACTGGCACTCATCTGACTACTCTGATGCAAATTGGCTTGATGTCCAGAATTTCTAGGGCTGCTTGAGGGAGAATAGTCCATATTCATACTTTGAAAGCACTTTTCTGTAGTGTGACCTGTATAGTGGCATATTTGACACTTGGGCTTGTAAAAGCTTGTTCTTCCTCCTCTGCCTCTATAGTTTCCACCTCTGAAGGAGCTTGACCTGCCTCTATTGCCTGATTGAAAACCTCTGCCTCTATTTGAATAGTGGAAGCTTGATCTACCTCCTCCGCTTCCTGTGATAAGGTTCACAGAAAAAGTATTCTCCTTTGGAGTCCCAAACTAATTCTCCAATATCTCCAGCCTGTTCTCAAAGCTGAGAAGAATAGAATGTGCCTCAGTGAGTGTTATAGGGTGTGTAAGGCCTCTGGATGTGAGAGAGACAAGGACGGGATTCTATTCAAGACCAAGACCCCCAAGTATGTAAAGTATTTGATCAGATTCAGTCACAATCTCTCCAGCTGCAGCCAACAAATCACAGCAAGACTTAATCTTGTTAAGAAAATCTCTCATGCTCAGGCTTCCCTTCTTCAATACCTGCAGCTGCAGCCTTATCTGCATTACTTTTGCTTTGTTTTGATTGGCAAAAGTCCCTTCAATCGATCTCTAGATCTCTGATGCAGTAGATAGCCCTATTGTTGTAACAAGTAGGCTTTCAGTGAGGGAGGACAAGATCCATGAAACAATAAGATGGTCCTGCCTCTTCCAATGAACATATGCTGGATTTAAGGTCTGACTTGCCCCTTCAGCTGTTGTGACATAATGGTTTGGTGCTTTCACATCTCCATTGAGATATCCCTCAAGGCCATATCCGGCAGCAGCTGCCCAGATTTGCTGCCTCCATAGCAAAAAGTTGCTATCAGTTAACTTTACTGAAATAAGTTGAGCCTGGGGTTGAATGATTTGATCTGTCATATTCATGACCATAAAGAAAAAAGAAAATTACTCAAAAAAGGAAAGGGAAATGGACCAGAGACAACATAGCTCTGATACCATATCATAAAACAAGGTGCTGAGCACCATAAAAGCTGCGAAAGCTGATGAAAAGCTGCATAACAAAGCAAGGAACATAAAACATATGAAAAATGGTTGTGCTCATTAATTGCATTGTAAAATAGGGTTACAAACATTCCATATATAGCTGCTAACCCTAGGCTGTAACTAATGGATCAATCACACATTTATGCTCTATATTAACTGTAAATAAGACAACAAACCATAGCCACAACGACTATACACAACTGTATTCCTTCTGAAGTGTGCATGAGGAGTGCATGACATCATCCTTGTCTTTTTCTTCATTTTGATCAGCTGCTCTATCAGTTGGGACTGATAACTACTGCCAGCTGGCGTTGCCCGAAAAACTATGTAGTTAGACGCATTGGGTGGGTGCTTATTTCTATGCTATTACTCAAAACACTTTGATGTATGGGCGATGAATGATCATGGAGGAGCCAAGGATTCGTGGGTGAAGTTGCTCTTCTTAAATAGAAGTGATTTAAGTAATTTAAGCCCTGTAGCCAATTTGAAGAACAAAAGGCAGGTTCTTCTGAAAGATGGTTATGTGTTTTTCTGGTTTGATGTTGAAAGTGATTCTTTGAAGACGGTTGCATTCATGGCTTTTGCAAAGATTTCAAAACCTCTGCACAAGTTTGTCCTAGGAGCATACTCTATGATAGTTGTGGACGCATTAGAGCTAATAATAAAAGGAGAATAAGGAATGTGAAGATAGTTGATGACGCCAAGTAAAATTACTAAAACTACCCTTCCTAATTCATGCTTGCTCATAAGAGTGTTGTTGGCTTTATGTGATCTCAGTTTTATATTATAATCTTCATTTCTTCAATTTTCAATCTGTTAACGTTCTGTGTTAGGGACTGTGCAAGGAATTATGATAGAAACCATCGTTCGTTTTTGTCACACGATGATTGTTGAAGATTATATTCAAATTAGTATAATTCATCATCATGCAAAGGTGACAAGGTTCGCGTGGCATCATTTAATCCCGACGCCGCACTCTCAGTCGTCCTTTTAGATATTGAAGTGTAATTTTTTATGGTTTAGAAATAAAAGGTTCTATTGGCTTGGTATTATCGGAATTCAATTAAATTGAAGGAATCAATGTGTTTCAAGCTTGGAAAATAAAAGAGAAATGAAAATGAAGCAATTAAACTAACTAAACTAATCTAGAAATTAAAATTGCATGTTGGTAGAATGCCTCGTCAGATGCCTCAATTTAGAAATGCAAGCAAATCAAGGAAATAAGAAAAAACAAGCATTGTTTCACCAAGTACAAGCATGCATGCACAAGGTACAACCAAGCTTGCATGTACATAAAAACTCTAAAAATACAAATTTACTAAAATTGAAAGCACATATAGCAAGAGCAATGAAAATTAACGTCAAAGTTCGAAACTTTATGAGAAATAACAAGTATCAAGCAATAGGTCTAGGATTTAAGCCAAAACTATGCATGAAAATTAAATTGCAAATAAAGCACAAGAACAACTTAAAACCTAAACAATCTAAGACCCGGTCTATGATCTAGATGTGTCACTCATCTAGAATCCATATCCAAATCATAAGTTTCAACAAGTAATCAAGGAGGTAAGACAAAAGGCATATAATGAAGAACAAAGCATGAAATTGAAGAACAAACTTGAAATTAAAAGGGAAGCTTACTACAATAAAAGATGAGGATCCAATAGCTTGAATTACAATCAAAAGTACTAATACAAATGAGTATTTGGATTCTTCTTAGGCTAACAAACCCAAGGCAAAACTTGAAGACTAATCAAAAACCTAAGAGAGAGAAAGTAGATCTAGAAATTGAAGAGAGAATTAAGCCCAATACTCATGTAAGAGTTGGGGTTGAGTGGATGATCCATCAAGTCAAGTTGTGGGGTTTATATAGTTATTAGTAGGGGCAAACTCGTCAAAATGATCTAATTCTCGGACTCGCAGTCGTTTGACTGCGGATTAGTCGATCGACTAAGGTCAGTTGATAGACTGCCTGTCAATCGAATGGTGGGCGTCGATCGACTGCCATGCCAATTTTGGGGAATACACTGCCTCGCAGTCGATTTTTGAGGTGTGCAGCCGATTCTCTTGGGAGCATTCGATCGACTGCTGATTGCCTGGGCAGTCATTTGGGCAGTCAATCAGGCTTGATTTCCTCGTTTTGGCACGGATTTTTTGAGCTTCAAGGCCTCGACTCGATCCTCGGCAACTTAGATCCAGTCCAATTCCTCGTGCCTCCTACAACATAAGAATTTTGAATTCAAAACCCACGAATTGTCATTAAAAATGCACACACCAAGCTTCAATCCTAAAAACAAGATAATGACCGAATACTCTCATGGGAAATGACTGAAAACTACTAGAAACAATGCTAAACCCTTATTAAAAGCACGAGAAAAATACAACAATTACATGTAAAACAACTACCCCACACTTATTGGTTTGTTCGTCCTCGAACAACGAAAAGAATCAAGAGTGTACATGCAATGAACATTATGTAAAAAGAGAAATCCTTGTGCTTATCCTTATTTAATATGATGGAAGTATCAACATAAACTCGCTATCGTCAAGGATTGGTCTTATTACTCTTTCTCAAATGCAAGCCAAATCAACGACTTCCTCACGAATGGAATCTTTGAGGGTGTTCGCTCAAATCGCTCAAATGTATATAGGACGTGTTTACGCTCAAGTCAGTCAATACATGCACCTTGTCAAGATTTCAAAAATTGAACGCTCAAATTTGCTCGTAGTACATGACCAAATAAGAATCAAAAGAGGTCTTTATTATGGGTTGTAATGTTGGCTCTTTGGTACGGTGTGGAATATTTGGATATAGTGGCTAACACACAGTCAAACGCGATAGATAACTCACAAAATCCTAATTTCTAAAACCCGAAGCTTATAATCGCTTCACCTTTCCCAATTCACCAAACTCTCATTCAAAACCCTTTCGTATACTCACATGCTTTTCCGAATTTTATTTCACAACACTTAGAAGCTTTTTGAATTTGCTTCTTTTTACTAAACTTAGCCTTTTTGAATTAGGCTTTTCACTTGAACGCACGCTTTATCACTTTTCGTGATTTGTGTTGGAGTATTATTTTTTTTATTATTATTTTTTGTATAAGTAACTCAAAACCCACAAAGCCACAAAATATTTCCCACACATCTCTCGTCAACTAACCATAAAATCTCACACTTCACAAATTACAAAGATACAAGAGCTAAAAACGAGCTCGGCTAACAAGAAACTGGATAAAGGCTCTAGGGGGCTCATTTGGATTTCTTTTAGTAGTTTATATATATGGATATGGCCGGAATAAGGGTGATATATGTGCCTCGAGGTCATTTTCATAATCAATCATGTACGAGCAAAATCAAACCTCCTCAATGCAATTTCCGTAAAAATGCAAGCAAGCCGATAAATCACACAAGGCTACTCACTAGTTTGCACCGAATTTGGGAGCGAAATTAAAAGAGCTTTTAGAGCTTTTCAATCTTTTCACGAGAAAATGTTGAATATATATGTATATATATATATATGTATATGCGGGTTTGGACGAAGCACAAAAATTCAACACTTCACACAAGAGGACAAAAACATGCAAAAACTCGACAAGTAAACTATTCAAACTTCCAAGTATGTGGAGTTGTTCAACAATGTAATAAAGACACAAAAACAACACAAAAGCAACTCAACAACGACTCGACCATATAATAGCGCAAATAGTAAGCGTCACTTCGCCAAGAATGCGTCACTTCGCCAAGGCTCGAGTTAAGAACAACAAAACATGTTCAATAAAAACCCGGACCCTAACAACCTACCCACCCCACACTTAAACCATGAAATGCCCTCATTGCATTTTAATGAAAATCAAGTAAAAGGGGGATGAATAGAAACTCCCTCAACCGAGCGAGTTTAGGTCGAGCTCGGTGGGGTCCACCTAAAAATCAAACAATCCAAGTAAAACTCGAGCATGGCTAGTATCACCCGACTTCATGAACGCTACCAAGCCATCAATTCGCCCAAGGTTGGAGTCGGTAAACGAGATATATACAAGAAAATCACACGAAATTAAAAATCAAGAAAATATGTACATGAATCACGATAAAGTAAAACCAAACGCTAGATAGAACCAAAAGACAAAATAATACAATTTTTTTATTGTTTTATTATTTTTTTAGATTTTCAATTTTTTTGGATTTTTCAAAAGATAGATGAGGAATAAAAGAACATAATCGAATCAAAATAATACAAACCAAAATAAAGTGCAAGTCTTATGAAAACAAAACAACCAAATAAATTCAAAAGGGATAAGAAAATCAATGACGTCTCTTACGTCGGGGTTGGAGGTTCGCTTCCTCGTCCTCTTCTTCTTCCTCGGTTGCTTCTTCTTCCTCCTCGTCTTCGTCGTTCTCTTCTTCTTCCTCATCCTCGTCTTCTTCTGCCTCATCCCGGTGCATACGGCTCTCAATCAACAAGAGGCAGCTATGGAGGGTACGGTGTGCTCGGTCGGCCCTTGCTTGCCTCGTGTCGAGCCGATCAAAACGCTCAAACACTTGGCGTTGGAAATAGTACCAACCCATGTCGGGACCCAGGCCGGTGCTCGGGACTCCGTATTGCGGGATTGCCGCATGGCTCGTGCTTGCATCGAAATGCATGCCCGGACCGGTGTTCGGGGCTTCGTCGACCTCGACTCCCTCATCGTGCCGCCGATTCAACTCGTCTTCCTCCTCTCATTCTTGACTACGGCGGCGGGGCCGTTGGTGGTTCCTCGGGATCTTCGGAAATTTCCACCCCAACTCAATCGGTTCGATCCTCGTCATATGAGCCACCTTCAGGTCGAACCCGAAATGATGGGCTATCATAGTGATCATGGGCCCCATTCTGACCCAGGCTACACTCCCGCCTCTCGTCTTCGTAATCCCACGAATCCCGGCTCGGATAAATGGATAGAATGGAAGTTGACGCCCATTGTCCAAGCACCAAAGCGCGTAGACCTCGTATTAGGTGAGGTTGGTGCTCTCGTGCTTACCCATCATGACGTGGGAAAAAAACTTGTACACGTCCAATAGTGCCGAGTCAGTGATGGCCAAGTCTTGATATCGAGAAGTACCTCACTGGCCCGTGATCGATGCCTAAAATTGCATCGGGTCAAACTCTCTTGGCCGCTTATCCCACGACTCTTCGCAATTAAACCCGAGGACCGCTTGGAGCACCTCTTGGGTGATCCGAAACTCCCTTCCTCCGAGGCGAACCGTGAATTCCGAGCACTCACGGGCCCGGTAAGTGGTGAAAAATTCGAGCATCAACTCTCGGTAGGCCGGTGCTCGAAGGGATGCAAAATAACACGCGCCCAACGCATCGATGAAGTTGAGCACCCGTGTCCCGAACCCATGATGGTATCCAATTGCCACCCACTCGTCGAGGCGCTCTAGGGTGACGTAATGTGGAATGGTGAAGTTCCATTAGGAGAGGTTTAGAAAAAGTTCCCTCTTGGCCTCAGAATAGATAGGAAAGGGGGCGGCGTAGTTGCCCGCAAGGTTGGGATAGGGGGCATCGTCGTCGGAATAGTCGGCCATGGAAACGGGGTTAGGAATTCGTGTAAAGAACGAGGTATGTGTTTTAAGAGTTTCAAGAATTAGAACGAATGCTAAAAATAGATAAACGAGGGGAAATCAAACAAGAACGTTCATTGAGGCATTTCCTTGAACACTTGGTAGGCACAAGTTAACAACAAGGAATTTGGAAGAAATTCGAAACCCAAGTACCCCCAATCTCAACCAATCAATGATTCAAGACGTCGGTTCTAGCGAATTACCTCAAGGATTTACGCGGATTAAGAATAGAAGGACGAAGTGTAAAACCCCCCGAATTTCATGTATTGAAGACAGAAAGGTAAAGACAATTTCTCGCGCAAAATGGAACGAATCGGCACCAAGTCGATCGACTGCCGTTTTTCTCTCCTTTTCTTTTCCGTTTTCTCATTTTTTTTCCTGTTTTTTTTAGGGTTGTTGCTGCGCAGTCGAAAGGTGGGGAGGAGAGAAATTGATTGTCCTTTTATAGGAAAACCGCTGGGCTGCGCAAGTGGGGCAGTTGATCGACTGCTTTTCAGTCGATCGACTGAGCAGTCGATCGACTATAAGTTAGTCAATCGACTGATGCTTGAAGTCCTTGAGCTACTGTCCTCCAGTCGATTCGGAGAGGAACAGTCGATTGGGAAGTCGATTGACTGAGCACCAGTCGAATCGACTGGACACAGTCGATCGACTGCAACAGTGTAGCCAAAACCGCATTTTCAATCTCCCTCTTTCCCAAACTTCCAAAATTGCACCTACACCAACTCAAAAACATTAGTTAACGCAAAGAAAGAAGGGGTATGCACTAAGTTACAAGAAGAAAGAAGAAAAATAAAATAAAATAAAAATGAAAATGAAAATAAGAAAAATAAGAAAAGGATAGAAAACTCATGGGTTGCCTCCCATGTAGCGCTTGTTTAACGTATTTAGCTTGACGGTTCCCTTTTGTAATTATGAAGAAAGTGAGACGGGAGGACCAACCAAAGCTAACACTTCCTTATCGGGCGGCAAGAGGAAACCATGATGATAGGGCTTAACTCGGTGCGCGTTAACTTGGAAACGATCTTGATTTTTGGGGTCGATCAAAGTGACCGCTCCGCTCGGATTGACAAAATCGATGGTGTAAGGTCCCATCCATTTGGACTTCAACTTCTCGGGATAGAGAGCTAAGCGGGAATTGTAGAGTAAAACGGGCATCCCAACCTCAAGTTTTTTCGGAATTAGCCTCTTGTCGTGAATACTTTTCGTCCTCTCCTTGTAAATTCGAGCATTGTTATATTGATTATCTCTAAGTTCGTCCAACTCCTCTAGTTGCAACATCCTCTCGAGGTTGGCCTATTTCAAATCCTTATTAATGGCTTTCATTGCCCAAAATACCTTATGTTTGATCTCAACGGGCAAGTGACAAGACTTCCCAAATGTCAAGTGATAAGGGCTCGTGCCTAAAACCGTCTTATACGCCATCCGGAGGGCCCACAACGCGTCACTCAACTTCCTCGACCAATCATTCCGATTTGGTTGCACCGTTTTCTCTAGCACACTCTTCACTTGCTTATTACTCGTCTCGACTTGCCCCGATGTTTGGGGATGATATGGCGTAGCTATCTTGTGCTTGATCCCGTAAATCTTCATAAGTCTCACGAAGAGCTTGTTACAAAAATGGCTATCACCATCACTTATTATGACTTTCGGAAAGCCAAAACGAGCACAAATATTCTCCTTCACGAACTTCACAACTACCTCGACATTATTATTGGTTGTGGGTATGGCCTCCGCCCATTTTGAAATGTAGTCCACCCCCACAAGAATGTATTCATACCCATAGATAGACTTAGGGAATGGCCCCATGAAGTCGATCCCCCACACCTCGAAAATCTCGCCACCAAATTTGCCACTAAGGGAATTTTGTTCCTCTTCGAGATACTCCCCGTCCGTTGACATCTATCACATGTTTGAACGTGGACTTGAGCATCATAATGGAGGGACGGCCAATAGAAGCCCGAGCTTAAGATTTTGAGAGCCATTTTCCTCCCTCCAAAGTGGCCTCCGGCTTGGTGGTCATGACAAAACGTCAAGAGATCTTGCATTTCCTCTTCGGGGATACACCTCCTAATCATCCCATCTTTCCCAACCTTATACATGAAAGGGTCATCCCAATAAAAGCTTTGGCACTTAGCTAGGAAGCGTTTCTTTTCTTGCCAATCCATATCCGGCCGGAGTTCACCATTTGCCAAGTAATTTACATAGTCGGCGTACCAAGGTGCTTGGCTTACTTCCATCAAGTTTACGTGTGGTAAATTCTCATCGATTGCTACCCTCTCTCCTCCCTCCGTGACCAAACTCGAGAGATGATCGGCTATCGCATTCTCACACCCCTTCCGATCCTTGATCTCAATATCAAATTCTTGAAGCAATAGGATCCAACGACTGAGATGGGGTTTTGCTTGAGGCTGAGAGAACAAATATCGCAATGCGGCATAATTGCTATGCACCACAACTCGTGATCTAACAATGTAGGCCCAAAACTTCTCTAGAGCAAAGATCACGACCAAAAGCTCTCTCTCGGTCATCGTATAGTTCTTTTGGGCATCGTTGAGCATCAAACTCGCATAATACACCACCATCAATAGCTTGTCAACTCGTTGGCCAAGGACGGCCCCCACCGCTTCACTTGATGCGTCGCACATAATTTCGAAAGGCAAGCTCCAATCGGGAGCTACGACTATGGGGGCGGACACGAGGCTCTTCTTAATCGCCAAGAAAGCGTCCTCTGTTAGAAGAGTTTTCGTGGTGTTAAGATATATCAACGGGTTCTTGGCTCGGTATTATCAGAATTCGATTTGATTGAGAGAATCAATGTGTTTCAAGCTTCGAGAATAAAAGGAAAATGAAAATAAAGAAATTAAGCTAACTAATCTAAAATAGGAATTGAAACTTCATGTTGGTCGGATGCCTCGTCGTATGCTTCAATATGTAAATGCAAAGAAATAATGAAAATAAGCAAGAAAATGCAATGTTTCACCAAGTACAAGCATGCAAACACAAGGTACAACTATGCATAAAAACTCAAATAATGCAAATTAACATAAATTGAAAGCATGAATGGATAAAGCAATTAAAATAAATGGAAAAGTTCAAAACTTTACGAGAATTAACAAGCAACAAAGCATAGATCTAGGATTTAAGCCAAAACAAAGCATGAAAATAAATTTGCAAACAAATCATAGGAAAAACTTGAGATCAAGACGATCCAAGAGCTGATCTATGATCTAGATGTGTCACTCATCTAGATTCCATAGCCAATTCTTAAGATCAAGCAAGAAATCAAGGTGCTAAGGCAAAAAGCATAACATGAAGAACAAGCATGGAAATGAAGAACAAAGCATGGAAATAAATCGTAAAACATGGAATTGAAAGGAAACTTACTTGAATTAAGAAATGAAACAAGCTTGAATGTAAATTACATCAAAGTAAATAATCTAGAGGAGTATTTGGATTCTTCTCAGGCTTACAAACCCAAGTAGGTGCTTGAAATTAAATCTAAATCTAGGAAGAGAAATTACATCAAAGCTTGAAATTAAATCTAAATCTAGGAAAAAAAATTACATCAAAGCTTGAAATTAAATCTAAAACCTAAGGAAGAGAAAATTATCTAAGAGCTTGTGAGTAATTTGATCCCAAACCCTAGCTTGGGTTGGGAGGGGAGTTATTTTTTACAAAAATGAGAGTTGTCTTATATTTATACTATTTCTAATTGGGTTTAAATGGAGTTAAATGGGCCAAATTGGGCTTTTTAGACATTTTGGCTTGATTTGGCTCAAGGTGGCTCGACCATGGCTCAAGGTGGCTCGGTCTTGGCTCAAGGTGGCTCGACCATGGCTCAAGGTGGCTCGACCATGGAGTGAAAAGCAAAAAAACAAGAAAAACCACATAAAGACTTAATAAAATTCTATTAAAAACTACTGAAATCAACATAAAACTCTAACTAAAAATACTAGGAAAAACACAAGAATTACATGCAAAACAACTACCCCAGACTTATTGGTTTGTTCGTTCTCGAACAACGAAAAGAATCGAGAGTGTACATGCAATGAATATTATGTAAGAAGAAAAAAACCTTGTGCTTATCCTTATTTATATGATGGAATATCAACATAAACTCGCTATCGTCAAGCATTGCTCGTATTACTCTCTCTCAAATGCAAGCCAAATCGATGACTTTCTCTCAAATGAGATTTTGAGGGTGTTCGCTCAATTTGCTCAAGTGTTTGATATAAGGGACGAGTATACGCTCAACTCAATCAATACATGAACCTTGTAAAGATTTCACAAATCGGACGCTCAAAATTGCTCATAGTACATGTCCAAACAAGAATCTAAAGAGGTCTTTATTATGGGTTGAAATGTTGGCTCTTTGGTAAGGTATGTAATATTTTGATATAGTGGTTAACACAAGATCAAACGTGATCAATAACACATAAAACCCTCATTTCTAAAACCCAAAGCTTATGGTCGCTTCACCCTTCCCAATTCACCAAACTTTTCATTCGAAACCCTTTCATACACTCACTTTCCCGAATTTATTTCACAGCACTTAGAAGCTTTTTGAATTTGCTTCTTTTCACTAAACTTAGCCTTTTTGAATTAGGCTTTTCACATGAACGCACGCTTTATCACTTTTCGTGATTTGTGTTGGAGTTTTATTCTTTTTTTTTCGTATAAGCAACTCAAAACTCGAAACCCTCAATAGATTTCCCTCACATTTCTCGCCAACTAACTACATACCCTCTCACCTCACAATTTATGAAGGTACAAGAGCTAAAATCAAGCTTGGCTAACAAGAAACAGGATAAAGGCTCAAAGGGGCTCATTTGGGATTTTTAAGTAGCTTACATATATGGATATGGCCGGAATAAGGGTGGTATTATGTGCCTCGAGGTCATTTTCATATTCAATCATGTACGAGCAAAGTCAAACCTCCTCAATGCAATTTCCATAAAAATGCAAGCAAGCCAATAAATCACACAAGGCTACTCACTAGCTTGCACCGAATTTGGGAGCAAAATCAAAAGAGCTTTTAGAGCTTTGCAATCTTTTCATGAGAAAATGTTTATTATATATATATATAGTAATCGAGTGATTCCGACGCTAAGGGAAAAAGAATGCAAAGCGAGCATGAGGGTCGGATCAGAGGGTGGGGTAGGATCATTCACCGGGATAACTGGGCCCATGTGAAAAGTAACAAGAGGATTATGAGTCGGCAGTGGAGCAAAAGAAGGCATAGCACAAGCGGGTCCCGTTTGATATCCATGACCTCCATATACTTCTTCCGAATGAGACATCGACATATTGAACGAGAGATTTGAAGGACAAGATGTGGAATCGTGATCAAACAATCCACACGATGCACATGAGGGAACCGGGACCGGACCGGGCTAGACATTTGAACAATTTGAGCCTCCAACGCCGCCATTTTCTTCTTCAACTCAAGCTCTCGAGAAGAAAAAACTCCACTCACTTCATAATCATTGGAATATATTGCTCGAGAAGATGTTTCGCTCGGGGAGGGGATACGGAAAATGCTATAGGTGTGGGGCCACTTGGGACAATGAAGCTCCCACCTCCAAACAACTCATAAGGATCGGGAGTAGGGGCACTATTGTTGGTACCAACGTAAATCGGCCTCAAAAATGGTCTACTAACATCCGCCATGGTGCGTATGGGGGGGGGGGGGGGGAGGGGGGGGCACTTGTGACAACA
>BMAC01000699.1:692808-705027 GCA_014905375.1 Phtheirospermum japonicum
TAAATAAACCTAAAACAAATTGAAAAATTCAAAAATCAAAAATATTTGCGTTTTTGTACATTGTTCGTTGTTGGTGCACGTTTTCCCACCTTGTTTAATCTTGTAGATATTTTGATGCTTACCTCGATTCCCGACAATGAACTTGGCACGGCAACGACGAAACGAGCCCGAATATAGGGGCGTTTTCTTTACTAGTTGTAAAACCGAAAAATGATTATCGCTTTTCTAGGTTAAATTAGTTTTAGAAAAACCGACGATAAGAACGATCAAGAAAACCGACCGCCGATCACATCCATCCTCGAGAGACACGACTCGGGACAACTCACCGCATCTACAGTCGACTCCGTACTATTGCGGAGATGATTTCTAGAGCGTCGAGAAATCATCGATCATAAGCCGTCGGGGATATCCTTTATCGGGACGGGAACCACGAGAGTAGAATCGGGAGTAGCGACAAAAGGCGGAGTAGCAACTTCCTCACCCTCGGGCGGTGGAGCCACTTTGTTATCGATGACCCAGGCACTTCTAAGAGATGTGATCGCGTGGGCGTGTGATGGTTGGCTCGGTAACTTCCCCATTTCATTGGCTTGATTAAGCATATTAACATCGGAAGCCAATTGTCCAAACTTCATGTTTAACCCATTCGTCGTGGCTTCAAGAGCGCTGAACCGAGCCTCAAATGATGTCGACATGGATTGCAATTGTTGCATGATCATGGTAAGATTTGGATCAGAAACCGGCGGTGGAGCATTCGTCGGGGGAGTTGGTCGAGAGGGGCCCATGTAAGGGTTTGCATGCGGTTGCTCGGATGGTACGGGGGATTTTGTTTTGATGGCCGAATGAAGGGTGGTCTAGCAACACCATGACCCGGTTGGTATCCTTGGACCCCACAAACATCCTTCGATTGAGGCATCGGCATGTACTGGGAAGGATTCGATGGACAATAAAGAGTTTCATGCCCAACCATACCATAAGACAAACAAAGCGGTTCCATGCTCGGGGGGGACATCTTAGCCATTTGAGTTTTCATAGCGGCCAACTCTTTTTCCATCTCAAGCTCTCTTGGGAAAAGAGGCTCATTCAAATTTTTGACTTCATTGGCGCTTGAATACAAAGCATGGGGAGATTTTTGTTTAGAATTCTAGTCCAAAGTGATGAAAACACGGAGAAGCACGTTTGGAGGATGAATCGTCATATTATCCCCCACCGTCGTGTCCACTATGTATTGAAATTGTGGGTCCAATGCCTCATAGAAGGTTTGAATTAAAAGCTCATTGGGTAAGCGATGATGCAGACAACTATCAAGAAATTCCTTGAACCGAAACCAAGCGGAGTGAAACGGCTCATTTTTCATTTGCTTGAACAACATAATCTAAACCCTCACATCGGCCGTTTTTCCATAGAGTAGTAATGATCAAGGAAAATCTTCGCGAGTTCATCCCACGTGTGAATCGAGTTAGGAGGAATACCCATAAACCACGATAATGCCTTATCTTTAAGAGCATACGAGAAACAACGGAGTTGAAGATGCTCCAAACTCATCATATTCGGGCGGTGGAAACTCAGGACATGTCATATAAATTGCTTGATGAATTGGAGAAGATCCTCCTGCGCAAACCCGTGGAAAATGGGAAGGCGGGCAAAATCGAGCGAACGGATATCAATAGCCATCACCTTGGGGGGAAGAGATATACAAGATGAAATAGTAGCCCCCACGAAGGCTTGGATCACCTCCTTCATAGTACGGACGGGCGGAATAAACGGAGCATTCGGACCGAAACCACCAAACAAAGCATACTCATCGGGCGTGTCCTCTCGAATCTCATGATTTTTACCTCCATAACCATTCGAATGTACATTCGGTATCGGATTAAAATTATGCACGGGTGGAGTACCATACGGATCGGGATTCGAACTTGGTACATTCGGAAAATGTTGAGGAGCACCATAGCCATGCAGAACGTAAGTCAGGGCTCCATAATTGCCGAAGAAATCATTTTCTTCCGAGTGAACATTAGACCCGACATGGTTTGCACCATGCCCTCCCACGCCGGGTTGACCAAAGCCGTGAGAGCCGGGAGCAACGTGGTTTGCACCATGCCCTCCCACGTTGCCCGTGCCAACCAAACCACCACCATTACCAACATGGTTTGCACCATGCCCTCCCATGTTGGGAAAATTACCTCCATGATGAAAAGAAGTTGAAGATTGGGTATAGGGAGCGGTATCTTGGTGTAGGCCCATGACGTGCCCATGAGTGGTAAAATCACTCCCTTGAAATCCAAGAGATTGCTTGGGAGGTGGCGGGGGAATGGAGTTGGAAGGCCCGGTCATGGTACTCGGACCGGACTCCTCTCGAACTCCGGGCTTGATTGAATTAGAACTTTGAGGATCGGCCCAAGGAGGTTTACCAATAGGGTCTAGAAATGGGCCCGTATTTGGAAGATTGTTCGCCATATTAAAATCAAGAAGCAAGGTATGTCGAAGACATCGTAATCGTTAGGGATTAGAAGTATAAGGGACTAATTCATGTCCGAGCGAACAACGACCTTGCATACACTCAAAGAAATCGTCAAATAAAAAGGAAAGCTAAAAACACAACAAAAAAACAATTAAATCGAAGGCCTTAACAAAGCCGTGTCTCAACGGCGCCATTTTGAAGTGTAGATTTTTGTGGTTTATAAATAAAAGGTTCTATTGGCTTGGTATTATCGGAATCCGATTCAATTGAAGGAATGAATGTGTTTTAAGCTTGGAAAATAAAAGGGAAATGAAAATGAAGCAATTAAACTAACTAAACAAATCTAAAAATTGAAATTGCATGTTGGTAGAATGCATCGTCGAATGCCTCAATTTAGAAATGCAAGCAAATCAAGGAAAGAAGCAAAAAGAAGCACTGTTTCACCAAGTACAAGCATGCATGCACAAGGTACAACCAAGCTTGCATGTACATAAAAACTTAAAAATTGCAAATTTACTAAAACTGAAAGCACAAATAGCAAGAGCAATGAAAATTAACGTCAAAGTTCGAAACTTTATGTGAAATAACAAGTATCAAGCAATAGGTCTAGGATTTAAGCCAAAACTATGCATGAAAATTAAATTGCAAATAAAGCACAAGAACAACTTAAAACCTAAACAATCTAAGACCCGGTCTATGATCTAGATGTGTCACTCATCTAGAATCCATATCCAAATCATAAGTTTCAACAAGTAATCAAGGAGGTAAGACAAAAGGCATATAATGAAGAACAAAGCATGAAATTGAAGAACAAACTTGAAGTTAAAAGGGAAGCTTACTACAATAAAAGATGAGGATCCAATAGCTTGAATTACAATCAAAAGTACTAATCCAAATGAGTATTTGGATTCTTCTTAGGCTAACAAACCCAAGGCAAAACTTGAAGATTAAATCAAAAACCTAAGAGAGAGAAAGTAGATCTAGAAATTGAAGAGAGAATTAAGCCCAATACTCATGTAAGAGTTGGGGTTGAGTGGATGATCCATCAATTCAAGTTGTGGGGTTTATATAGCTATTAGTAGGGGCAAACTTGTCAAAATGATCTAATTCTCGGACTCGCAGTCGTTTGACTGCGGATTAGTCGATCGACTAAGGTCAGTCGATAGACTGCCTGTCAATCGACTGGTGGGCGTCGATCGACTGCCATGCCAATTTTGGGGAGTACACTGCCTCGCAGTCGATTTTAGAGGCATGCAGTCGATTCTCTTGGGAGCAGTCGATCGACTACTGATTGCCCGGGCAGTCGATTGGGCAGTCGTTTGGGCAGTCGATCAGGCTTGATTTCCTCGTTTCAGAAGGAATTTTTTGAGCTTCAAGGCCTCGACTCGATCCTCAGCAACTTAGAGCCAGTCCAATTCCTCATGCCTCCTACAACATAAGAATTTTGAATTCAAAACCCACGAATCGTCATTAAAAATGCACATACCAAGCTTCAATCCTAAAAACGAGATAATGACCGAATACTCTAATGGAAAAAGACTCAAAACTACTAGAAATGATGCTAAACCCTATTTAAAAGCACGAGAAAAAACAACAATTACATGATCGGATGCAACGCAAGGGATTTCGGGATTTTTTTACTTATTTTGATGATTTTGCCCCTGCAACCCTCTATATAAACCCCCAACCCTTTCTCACTAACCTGATCCTTCCTTGGTGGGTTTTGGACTTTCCATCTCCTCCAAGCCTTTACGATTCCATTGCCTTTCAAACCTTAGTTAATAAGTTTTAGAGTAGTTTTAGGTTGGTTAGCTTTAGTTGTTCTTAACAAGTGTTGGAGAGGGTGAAACCTCCTTCTTTTGTGGTTATTTGTTGTGTTGAATACTTGAGTTATCTTTTGGATATTGTAGCAAACTTGAAGCTTTTGTTGGAATGCAAAATCTGGTAGTAATCTTTCCCCTTTATATTGTGTGTTATTATTGTGTTGTTGTGATTGCTCTTGTGTTGGTTATTAGGATTTAGTTTGTATTGTTGTTCATTGCATTATAAATCCTCCTTTTCATTTTCTAGCTTGTTGTTCTCTTTTTTTTTTCTTTTTTTTTTTGCAAAACTCCATTGATGCATATTCCTCTTTGAAGCTTTTACTCCTTTTGTCTAAATAAACCTTTGGAGTTTGAAAGTCATATGGGACTTTATTCTTTAATCAATTTGACTTCTTTAATTTAACGCTCTTTGACTCTTTAAAGTTTTAAAGCTTTGTTTTTTCCTCCACTTTCTCTTTCAATTTACAAGCTTTCTTTAGTTTAATAGTAGTTTTTAATTTATTTAAGGTTTTTAATTAGGTTTAATTAGTTTCATTAAAGTTAGTTACTTTCAAGAAAGTTTTAATTATTCATTCCCCTTTGCTTTAATTAGTGTTTTCAAGTTTCCATTTAAATTCAAGATTTAGTATTAAAAACTCAAACCCAAAACAAATGACTATTGCTTTTGTAGAGTATATTAGTTTAATCGAGATTAACAAATATCTATCCTCGAGAGACACGACTCGGAAATAACTCACAGCTCTACAATCGACTCCGTACTATTGCGGAGACGATTTCTAAAACTGGAGTGTTAATAAATCTTTGATCAAATTTTGGCGCCGTTGTCGGGGATAGATTAAGGCTAATGGTGTTCTGAATTACTCCTCTTGTTATCTTAGTTAATAGATTAGATTAGATTTTTGTTTTACATTTGATGCCCGTAATCCTTTGTTTAGTGTTGTGCAAGGTAGGCTAACGATGACCAACTCATTCGAGAATCTAATACCGCCCGCCCACACACAAGACGACAAGGGATGCCTCCACCATGAGTATTGTTGAGGATTTTATTCTTGGGAGTAATTCCTTATTTAGTTGTTTGCCTTTCTTGGGCTCAAAATAAATTAGGGAACTATATTTAGGACTTTATTTGTTTCCTAGTTTATGATTAGGACTTTAATTAGTTTCCTAGACTTTGTTTAGGATTTATTTTCCTTGTTTATCAAGACTAGGACTTTAGGACTTGTCTATTTAAGACAACACAAGGACGCAAGACAAATTAATCTTTGCCACAACCAAGAGATGCACGGAAAAGTAGGGAACGAGCGATGCAAAGCATCAATGAAGAACACAAGCAAGATAGCTACTTGGAGCCATTGTTGGAGATCAAGAAATTCTTCGAAGTTGTGTAACCAACGGAGAAGATCTTTTCATCACGGCGACAAGTATTTAGTATCATGTGTTTGATACTCTAGTTTTCATACATTACTTCTTATTCTTTTTGTATTGATCTTGAACAAAGAAGAGTAATATAGTTTTCGGGTTTGTACACCCAAGTTCACAAGTATTTTTACTTGTGAACGGATTTTAAATTGCTGTGTTCAAACTATTTTTTATATTTATTCCGCTGCACGTTTTTAACTCTGTTTGATGTTAGTTTCGATGTTTTTAACATCGTTCTTAACATCTGTTTTCTAAAACTGTTGTGTATTACTCTGAATCTGTTTGATGTTGGTATTCAGTGTTGGTTAACATTGAAAGCAACATCACAAACTAATACTTATTTTCAAAACCATAGACCTTTAAATTTTACAAGTATCTTCCGGGATTGCATCATCACCTCATGGCCGGATAGATTAATCCGACCGGAGATGGCAAACTACCGAACTAGTTTGCCATACGATGACCCTTATATCCAAAATCCCGATTATCCAAATTCGTACACCACTGCCCCCAAGTTATCGGGTCCCCTTGATTTATGATGACCCATATGCTCCGAGTGGTCAAGAATGGGCCTACTCTTTCGATTATTCTGGCCCAAACCCTTCATATTCTCACCCGGCTTCACAATCCTATAACCCGATCATGGACCGTATGCACCGACTCGTGATTCTTATGATTCGGGTTTTGACGATCCATATGCTCCACTCGTCCGCCTTCTTCTTACCTGAGATTTGACTCGTATGCTCCACCAATCTATGATTCTTATTCTTTGAGCTACGACTTTTACAAGCCACGCACCTCAAACTCGTATACTTCGAGTGATGATCCTTAAACCACATTTTCTCAAGATTTGTCTGTGTCCCAACCCTCGAACTTAGAGTCTCTTTTAGCCAAGCTCGTGGAAGCGGTTCGACAAACGGATGAACGTCTTGCTCGCATGGAGACTCAAATAGAGCAAATTGCCAACGATGTGGACGAGCTAAAACAACCTTGTGTTGACGAGATTCCCATCTTTGTTGTGGTGGATACCACTTAGGTTTATGGCAGTTCAAGGTTTGACAGTCTTGTGAAAGATGGGTTCAAGGAGGTGGAGTTAGAGGGTGAGGAGAAAGGGTCGAAAGTTGGCGTTACCCCTCTCGTGCTTCTTGAAGATGTTGTAGAGGAATGTGTGGGGGAGTCACCTTTCGGGTTTCCAACAGCACTTGGAATGTTGAGTTTACTTGCTCTTGGAGAGGATGATGAAGTTGTGCCGGTTTTGGAGGATGTGGAGACACTCGAGCCTCTTTTACCACCACCCAATGCCTTATGTCGACTTGAACAAGAGGAGGTGGAAAAGGTAGTGGGGGACGCATTGGATCCTACTCTCTTGAGCCTGATTATGACTACTTCTAAAGTTGAGAGAGAGGAGATGGCGGTCGAGGAGACGAAGGAGTACATCAACCCATTTTGCGACGATCAAGTTTTGGTGGTCGACTACTCACTCTTCCGACCTCCGAAGCAAGCCCGCGCTTTTGTTATTTTGATCTTTCGGCTTGCCCGAGTTGCCCGCCTTGGTGATTTTTGTCACTCGGTGTGTCTAATAGAGAACACCAAGGTGTTGCATGATCGCCACCTCTTCTTGCATCCCGGATAGCGTCATTAGTATAAATCGTCGAGCAATAGACGTTAAAGTAACGCTTATTGGGAGGCAACCCAATTTAAAAAAAATCCGAAAAAAATAGAAATTTCAAAAATACCAAAAAGATTTTCACTTTTTGTATATAACTTGTTTTTTCAACCCCCTGTTTGTTCATTTCTTGTAGGTCGCTTGTCTCGAATCCCGGGGAGGACTTATGAACGACCGCATCATCACAAGCTCGAGTGTAGGGGCATTTTATTTTCCCTTACACCTTTTTACCGCTTTTTAGCTTAATTTGCAATGAGGACATTGCTAGGTTTTAAGTGTGGGGTGGGTAGGGTTCGTCTTAGGTTTTTAAGTTATTTGTATGCTTGCTTTTGATAATTCGAGTAGTGAGTGTGTTAATTTTTCTTGAAACCTTGGCGAAGTGACGCGGTTTTGATGAATTGGTTAGGGAGTTTAGATTGTCGATCAGATGTAGTGAACTTAGGTAGCTTAACTTGTTGGAAACTTTGTTCGGCTTTAGCTTTGTGCTATCCTTGAGCTCAATTTAGAACTAGTGCCTCAACTAGCATCGTCATTGAACACTCTCTATAGGATTTTTTTGTTTTGTATTTTGGAGTCGTCAATTTCTCCATGTGCTCAATTGAAAATTGTAAGTTGCTAACAGTAACGAGTGCTCGGAGCCGTTGATTTCTCTTTAGATATATCTTGTACTTAAGTACCTCATCTCCTTGGGTACCAAAAAATAAATAAAAAAAATGATGATGAATTAACAAGGCTGCGTTATAAATCCTTGAAGTTATTACGTAATAAACGTGAAACTCTTGCACATTTCCTTTTTTCCTATTTAGATATTGATTGTTAAAGAGAGATGTAAATGATTGGGGCTAGTAGGGAGCACCCTTGAATCCACAAGTACCGGCCGAGCCGATTAAAAGTTCGAGCATGGATAGACCTTAGCCAGGGCAAGGACGAGGGGACCGACTTGGGGGGTTACCTAGTACTTTTAGGTTCCGGGAGTCGATCTAAACTTTCCTTGTCGACGCATCTTTTTCGTCACTTTTGATCAAGCTAACAAGCATTGTAGCATGTGACGCCTCAAATTAGGTTTTTGTGCATTATTTTAGGATCATCCGGGGGTAGTTTCATAATTCTAAATTTAGTTTACTTGAGGACAATCAATCATTCTAAGTGTGGGGTAGTTGATTTGCACGTTTTTGTACGTGTTTTGCTTACCTTTTTGTGTCACGTTTACATGTATTTTGCTTGCATTTATGGGTATTAGTAGTCGATTAGGCCTATTTTGCTAGGCCGACCTGCGCCTACCGGCCGAGCACGCTCCGGCTTGGTAGCCCTCGCCTGTGCGCCTCGGCCGAGCAGGCGTGCCGAGGCCAGACCTGTGCCTCCCGTCCGAGGCACGCCCCGGGCCTGGCAGCCCTTCTCCTGCGCGCCTCAGCCGAGCAGGCGTGCCGAGGCCGACCCTGCACCTCTTGTCGAGCACGCCCCGACCCGTTAGCCCTCGCCTACTCACCATGGCCAAGCAGGCATGGCTGAGGCCTGACCTGCGCCTCCCCGACCGCAGCACGCCTCGGCCCGACAGCTCTCACCTGCGAGCATCGGCCGAGCAGGCATGCCGAGGCCGATTCTGTGCCTCTTGGACGGAGCATCACCCGACCCATTAGCCCTCACCTACACGCTTTGTCCGAGCAGGCATGCCGAGGCCGACCTGCGCCTCCCGACCGAGCACGCCCCGAACCGACAGTCCTCGCCTGCGAGCATCGGTCGAGAAGGCATGCCGAGGCCGACCAGCGCCTCCTGACAAAACACGCCCTGGCCCAATAACCCTCGCTTGTTCACCTCGGCGGAGCATGCCGAGGCCGACCTGTGCCTCCCGGCCGAGCACGCCCTGGCCTGTCAGCCCTCGCTTGCGTGCCTCGATCGAGCAGGAGTGCCGAGGCCGACTTACGCCTCCCGGATGAGCATGCCCCATCCCATCAGCCCTCGCCTGCGCGCGTTGGCTGAGCAGGCATACCGAGGCTGAGCAGGACAGTTCGAACAACTGCATTGCATGCTGCAAGCGAGTCATCCGAATCGGCCTGGCACTTGTTGGAAAGGTTGAATCTATTTATCCCTCGCTTCTAACTGAGAGTATGCTCAGAGGATAAAATGATTCAACCGAGACTGATCTTCCACAAGGAAAGGTCGGCTCGACGACAAGGCAAGATAAGGACGTCTCTGAGGCGGCGGAAGGGATGTGATCAAGGTTATTTATTCTGCCTCATAAAAGGACTCATGAACAATGGAATATTGCCATGTGTCCGATTAGGGTTAGGGTTGTTGGCTTGTTTCTGTCCAAGTAAGTCGGTGGACACTAAGGTGGTGACACGTGTCCAATTAGGGTTGGAAGGAAAATAATAAATAACCTCTCCAAGAGAGAGGGGAATATGCCCAATTTTCTAGAGAGAGAAATACATAGAGAGTTTAGAGAGAGAATGGCTTGTATCAAGAGAACTACCTTGTATATGGATCCAGCCAAGGCATGTCCGACCCGAATTTAAGAAATAAAAGTCAAGTACTTTTTCCTGCTATTTTTTTTTCATTGCTGATCTCCTTATTTTTCGTATTATATTGCTTAGGCTACTCTTATCTTAAACACCACGTATATGAATATGAGTTTGATTCTAAATCATCTGTTTGAATTAGGAAGTGTTTTTTGGGCTCTAAATGCTAATCTGTAGAAAAGATGTGTACATCCAGATCATGGTGACAAGATTATAAATAGGGTGAGCTTCTATCCCGGTCGCGTTAATCACTTGGCAGGAGAACCTATTTTTGGGGCAAATGATCTGGCCAGGGCCGGGTCTGGGCCCCGGGATTCCTCCCACTTCGCCTCAGCGACCCGGGCAAGTGATTTAGAGGAATCAAATAAAATCTGGTGCTTTAAATGGTTTGGAGATTGATTATGAGGACCAAGCTGAAACAACCCATAGCTTATTGTCGTTGCCCCCGGGGCCTGCTCGTGAAAGTGTCGAGGATAATATAGTGGAGGACTTTGACATTGGTAGTCAACAACATACTCCTCTTTTACGTAAACTTTTTATGGACCGGAATACCGAACCAATCAAAGATAAGATCAGAAATTACAAAAATGGATCTATTACTCATTTCAAAGTTTGTTGAAACAAGTGCCTCCTAGGGCTGACATGGCTGAACCAGAGGATTCCACTCCAAAGGGGCTGACATGGCTGAACAAGAACATTCCACTCCAAAAGCACATCATGAAGGGATTACTTTGGCATGGATTCCCAATGAAATGTTAATTTAATTAAACTATTGTTTGCATTATTAATATGACTAGTTGATCGCCTCCTTTACTTTTTTTGTCTTAAATGTAAAAAATATTATTGATCAAAAATTAACATACAAGTGATTGTACATGGACACTACCAAGTGTTCGATTACAAATTACCATAGTTTCAAGTTTACACAGTATCCATATGAAATGAATATTTACGAAACCTAATTTTCAAAGAATCGTCATTCCCCAATCTTGTACTCTATAGTTTTGAATAGTGTCAAACTCATTAAACTAAATACTAGTGCTTATTAGGGGTGTGCATCAGTCGGTTCGATCGACCAAATTTTCAAAACCGAATTCGATCATTGGTCGGACCAACCGACCGAGAAAATATGGAAAACCGACTCTCGACCGAACCAAAATACTTCGGCTGGTTTCGGGCCGAACCGAATTCTTTTTTTTTCATTTTAATATCTCATTATTTTATAAGCCATGAAAATAAATTAAAAATATATATAATTAATATTATATATATATATATATATATATATATATATATATATATATATATATATATATATATATATATAATTCGGTCAGTTCAGTTATATCAGTTTTTTTGGTAGTCAAATCGAAACCGATCGAATTGACCGAAGTTTTTACAATCGAAAAACCGAATCGTCGGTCGAAAAACCAAACCAAATTGTACTATTCGGTCGGTTTTTTTGGTCGATTCGATTTTTAGTCGAATTTTCAACACCCCTAGTGCTTACAGTTCCGAGATCTTAAAAAACAAAAGTAGCCGATTCAATAGCATGGTCAACGGATCAATGCGGTCTCTAATCCACGAACAAGCGTTTGAAACCGATGGTTCTATAGAGGGCGTCTGAAAATGCCAAATGATATTGGGTCTCACCAAAGTGATTATATTCTTCTTCGTTTCTCTATGGTGCTGTGAACAATATCTCGAGAAGCAATAACTCAACTATTGTTTTAAATTGTATCGGGTTGGTTTTCATTATTAATTTATCCGGCATATATTAATGCCTCCACATGGAGCTTTGATCAGTACACATGACAAACGCACACTGCTAATACCAATAAATTAGAATTTTCTTGAAATGTTTAATATTAGCCACATCTAATTAATAAAAAGTAATAAATATTTTTTTAATTTTTTTATATTCAATAATCGGACATCTCTGGCCAAACAGCAAAATGAAAAAGGATTCGACTAACACTTGTCAATTATTAGATGCACTTGAGTGCACCATGGAAGGTGTACCTGGTTTCTTATGTGTGAATGGTATATGAATGTTTTGTGAGATAATTAATATATGAATGTTTTTTCACTTAAAAGTTGTGTGATTATATTTGCATGTTTTATTCGATGGTATATGCATGTTTTGTACAATGGTATATAAATACTTTGTGCGTCTAAAACTATGGTGCACTCGATCTCTTATGTGTGATGCAATATGTATATCCTGTGCGATGATATATGTATGATAGATGTATGTTGTGTGCGATGATGGATGTTCATATTATCAACAATTATATTTGTCACATATCACACTCATATATCATCACACAACAC
>BMAC01000700.1:4527-33048 GCA_014905375.1 Phtheirospermum japonicum
CATCAATGTAAAGAGCAATAAAAGTTGACATGAAAGTTTAAAACTTTCTTTCAATTTTTGCTAATTTGCATTATTTGAGTTTCTAGGCATAGTTGTACCTTGTGCTTACATGCTTGTACTTGGTGAAACATTGCATTTTCTTGCTTGTTTTCTTTATTGCTTTGCATTTTCTATTTGAGGCATACGACGAGGCATACGACCAACTTTTTATTTCAATTTCTAGTTTAGTTTAGTTAGTTTAATTGCTTTATTTTCATTTTTCCTTTAKTTTTCAAAGCTTGAAACACATTGAATACTTAAATTAAATCAATCTCCGATAATACCAAGAACACTACAAAACCTCTTCAAACAAAATGGCGCCGTTGCCAGGGATTTTTGTGCTTTGGTTCCTTTGAACCTTTGGTTTCATTTTATGTACATATTTTCTTTTATTTTCAATTTTTGTGTGATTTTCTTTTCTAGGTTTTGTTTTCCGACGTCGACKATTGGATTATTGATAAAGTTGGTAACGTTCATGAAGCTGGGAGATACTAGCTATACTCGATTTTCACTTGGGTTGCTTGATTCTTAGGTGGACCCCATCGAGCTCGACCTAAACTCGCTCGGTTAAGGAAGTTTTTATTCACCCTCCTTTTACTTGATTTACATTAAAATGCAATGAGAGCATTGCATGGTTTAAGTGTGAGGTGGGTAGGTGATTAGGGTCCCGGTTTTTGTCAAGCATGATTTGTGGTTCTTAACTCGAGCCTTGGCGAAGTGACGCATTCTTGGCGAAGTGACACTTACTATTTGCGCATTTTTATTGTTGAGTCGATTTTTGTGTCGTTTGTGTCTTTATTACATTGTTGAACAACTCCACGTGCTTCGAAGTTTGAATAGTTTACTTGTCGGGTTTTTGCAGTTTTATGGCCTCTTGTGTGAGGGGTTGAATTTCTGTGCTTCGTCCAAAAACTGCGTCTATATATATATAATCAATATTTTCTCGTGAAAAGATTGCAACGCTCTAAAAGCGCTTTTGATTTTGCTCCCAAATTCGGTGTAAACTAATGAGTAGCCTTGTGTGATTTATCGACTTTCTTGCATTTTTATGGAAATTCCATTAAGGAGGTTTGATTTTGCTCGTACATGATTGAATTCGAAAATGACCTCCAGGCACATATATCACCCTTGTTCTGGCCATATCCATATATATACGCTACTTAAAAATCCCAAATGAGCCCCCTTGAGCCTTTATCCCGTTTCTTGTTAGCTGGGCTCGATTTTAGCTCTTGTATTTCATAAATTTTTAGGTGAGAGGGTACGTTGTTAGATGATGGGAAATGTGAGGGAAATCTATTGTGGGTTTTGGGTTTTGATTTGCTTATAAAAAAAAAAGAAAAAAAATGAAGAATAATACTCCAACACAAATCACGAAAAGTGAAAATGCGTGCGTTCATGTGTAAAGCCTAATTCAAAAAGGCTAAGTTTAGTAAAAAGAAGCAAATTCAAAAAGCTTATAAGTGTTGTGAAATAAAAGTCGGGAAAGTAAGTGAACGAAAGGGTTTCGAATGAGAGTTTGGTGAATTGGGAAAGGTGAAGCGATTATAAGCTTCGTGTTTTAGAAATTAGGATTTTGTGAGTTATTGATCACGTTTGATCGTGTGTTAGCCACTATATCCATATGTTCCATACCTTACCAAAGAGCCAACATTACAACCCATAATAAAGACCTCTTTCGATTCTTACTTGGTCATGTACTACGAGCAATTTTGAGCATCTGACTTGTGAAATCTTGACAAGGTGCATGTATTGACTGACTCGAGCGTAAACACATCCTATATACTAAACACTTGAGCGAATTGAGCGAAAACCAAAGTTCATTTATGAGTAAGTAATCGATTTGGCTTGCATTTGAGAAAGAGTAATTTAAGCAATGATTGACGATAGCGAGTCTATGTTGATACTTTCATCATATTAATAAGGATAAGCACAAGGGTTTCTCTTCTTACATAAGGTTCATTGCATGTACACTCTTGATTCTTTTCATTGTTCGAGGACGAACAAACCGATAAGTGTGGGGTAGTTGTTTTACATGTAATTATTGTGTTTTTCCTAGTGTCTTTAGTTAGAGTTTAGCGTTGTTTTTAGTCATTTTGAGTCGTTTATTCTAGGGTTTTAGGTCATTTTCTTGTTTATTTACCTTTTGACTTAAATTGTACAAAATGTGAGGTGTTTGTGCTATTTTTGGGTTTTTAAGTTTGAATTCTTGTTTTGTAGGTGGCTAAAAGGGATTATATTCACTCGGCGGACGTTTTGGACCGGAAAACAAGAAAGTCGAGCCGAAAGCATCCAGGATCGACTAAAAAACTCCAAATCGACTGGTCACGGATCGACTAAAAGAGCTCCAAATCGACTGCCAGGCAGAAGCCACCTCCTTAGAAGCAGAACAGTCGATTGACTGCACCCTGTCGATCGACTGGCAGTCGATAGACTGCCTTGCAGTCGAACGACAGGTGGTCGATCGACACCCCCTACTGTCGATCGACTGCAAACACTGAGGATTGCAGGAATTTTGGTGTTTTTGACATTTTTGCCCCTACAAATAATTATATAAAGCCCACACCTTGCACCATTGAAAAGAGAACTCCCCTTCAAACCCAAGCTAGGGTTTGGGATCAAAATTACTCTCAAGCTATTGGATAAAACTCTTTTCTTAGGTTTTAGATTCAAATTCAAGCTTTGATGTATTTTGATTTCTAGATTTAGATTTACTTTCATGCTTGGCCTTGGGTTTGTAAGCCTAAGAAGAATCCAAATACTCCTTTGGATTGTTACTTTTGATGCAATTACATTCAGACTTTGTTTCATTTCTTAATTCAAGTAGTTTCCTTTCAATTTCATGTTTTATGCTTTAATTCCATGTTTTGTTCTTCATTTCCATGCTTGTTCTTCATGTTATGCTTTTTGCCTTAGCACCTGYATTTCTTGTTAGATGTTAAGAATTGGATATGGAATCTAGATGAGTGACACATCTAGATCATAGATCAAGTCTTAGATCGTCTTGATTTTGAGTTTTTCCTATGCTTTATTTGCAATTTTATTTTCATGCATAGTTTTAGGTTAAATCTTAGATCTACTCTTTGATGCTTGTTATTTTCCTTAAAGTTTTTAAATTTCATGTCAACTTTTATTGCTCTTTACATTGATGCTTTCAATTTTTTCTAATTTGCATTATTTGAGTTTTTATGCATAGTTGTACCTTGTGCTTGCATGCTTGTACTTGGTGAAACATTGCCTTTTATTGCTTGTTTTCATTATTTCTTTGCATTTTCTATTTTAGGTATACGACGAGGCATACGACCAACATGTTATTTCAATTTCTAGTTTAGTTTAGTTAGTTTAATTGGTTTATTTTCATTTTTCCTTTACTTTTCAAAGCTTTAAACACATTGAATCCTTTAATTGAATCGATCTCCGATAATACCAAGCCATAAACTCGTTGATATATTTCAACACCACCAAAACTCTTCAAACAAGGATCACAAACTTAAGAAGTAAAATTTAAAATATTAATAAGTCCAATTATATTGGACATTTAAGTATCGAGTCTTATTGGGATTCTTATGAACATGCAAGATCTAAAATGTTTACGACCAATTATATTTGTCCCATATGAAAGACTATCATCATGAAATAAATAAAAATATATATAACTACTTTAATACTATAGTATAACATTCAAGAACACTTTGGAGTCCATTCCCAAAGTCTATTCCAGTGTTTATCCGTCCATGCTTCCAGCATTCAGTGGGAAAGGGTATTATGGTATGAAGGTGCACGAAGCAGTAATTGCTTCTGGAGCAAGTATAATAACTCTTATGATTAAATATAGCCACGCGATTTAACAAAGAAATAAGGATTTATTATTGTAGAAAAATGAAACTCGTCGGTCATTAACCATTACAATAAGTTATTTCTGTTGTGTCAAAAAAGAAAGCTATATCTACCCCACATGAGTGCCATATAATCTTTGGTCCTACTCTTTTTAAGATGATCCATCAAGAAATTCCCTCCTAGATTGAAGAAGTGTTATGGATAAGGGTTAAACCTGAATCAATAGACAACTTAGCTACCTTAGATGACCTACTATAGGAATTCCAAGATGTTTTTGAGGAACCTTGAAGGTTGACACCTACTAGGGGGTGGAACACCACATTGTATTGAAGGAGGGAAGCAATCCTAAACATCGGTTTCCTTACAGGGAGTCACACATTCAGAAGAATGAAATTGAAAAGATGGTTAAGGAGCTCTTAGAATCTAGAGTTATATAGCAAGGCAGTAGCTCTTTTTCTTCCCCATTCCTCTTAGTTAAGAGAAGAATAGTAATTGGATGATGTGTGTAGATTATAGGTATCTTAACAGACTCACTATTAAACATAACTACCCTATTCCTATTATTGATGAGCTATTAGATAAATTACATGGGGCAGTGTAATTTTCCAAGATTGACTTGAGGTCTGGATATTTTCAGATACTGGTAAGGCTAGAGGATAGATATCTTACATCTTTCAACACACACAATGGGAAATATGAGTTCCTAGTGGTTCCTTTTGGGCTATGTAATGCACCATCAACCTTTTAATCATTGATGAATCAGTTTTTCCAACCTATGTTAAGGAAATCAGTTTTGGTTTTCTTTGATGACATTCTTATCTACAGCAGGACAGAAGAATTCGTTATCAGGATTTGAGAGCAATATTAAGTTTACTCAGAAGGTAATCCCTATTTTTAAGAGGAGTATGTGCCAATTTTGGCAGAGACAAATTGAGTATTTAGGCAACAATATATCCAAATAGGGGGTTGCTACTAACCCTAACAAAATAGCAAGTATGGTGCAGTGGCCAAGGCCTACTAACATCAAACAACTTAGGGGATTCCTAGGGCTCACAGGGTACTACATGAGGTTCATTCAAGGTTATGGGTTGTTAATCAATCCACTAACATGTTTGCTTAGAATGGGGATTTCACTTGGTCTAATGAGGCAGAGAGGGCTTTTAGAAATCTTAAGGAGGCAATGGTTACAGCTCTTGTGTTGGCTCTACCAGATTTCTCCAAACACTTCATATTAGAGACAGATGCTTGTGGCACTTGAGTGAGGGCTATCCTAATGCAGGAGGGTGGACCTATAGCCTATATGAGCAAGACCATGTGCACCAAGAATCAGAGTTTGTCAATATATGAGAGATAATTCTTAGTTGTGATAATGGCTATACAGAAATGGAGGCACTACTTACAGGGGTATAAGTTCATCATCAAAATAGATCAGCAAGCACTTAAACATCTATTAGACCAGAAGATCATGAACCTTATACAACAGAAATGGATCACTAAATTATTGGGGTTTGATTATGAGATTCATGACAAGAAAGGGGTAGAGAACAAGGTAGCATATGCCTTATCCAGGCAAGGTCATACCCTGGAGGGTTGTCAGGTTATCTCAACTATCACACCCACATGGGTGCAAGAGGTAGCTGATCCTTCTTTTCAAAGATCTTAGTAGAAAAGTCTTTAGACCCCCTATCACATACTGAGTTTGAGCCACAAGGGGAAATCATCAGGTACCAAGGAAGAATAGGGGTGTGAAATGACCCCTCACTCACGAAGATCATTCTGACTATGATGTACAACTCGGCCTATGGGGGTCATTCTGGCATATTGGGCACTTATAAAAGAGCTAGAAGTATCTTCTATTGACCACTCATGGAAAAAGAGGTGGAGTGTTGGGCTAAACAGTGTGAAGTATGTGCTAAATGTTACTGCTATCACAGTTTCTAAGCTATTCCAGGATTCTATCTACAAGTCACATGGACAACCCCTACACCTAATTACTAATGGAGACAAGGTTTTTACTAGTGTATTTTGGAAGGAACTATTCAAGGCAATAGGAACTCAATTGTATTGCACATCTGCATATCATCCCCAATTTGATGGTCAGACTGAGAGGAAGAACCAATGTTTAGAGAATTACCTAAGATGCATGGTTCAACAGAACCCTAAACTGTGGGCTAAGTGGCTACCCCTAGCAATATATTGGTACAACACCAACTATCACACAAGCCTAAAAACCACACCTTTCCGGGCAATATATGGTTATCAACCCTCCACCTCATTCATGGAAACACATATCATTACACAAAATCAAGATGCAATAGACTTTGTTAAGCAAAGAAGAAAATTAACACAGGCAAAATTTACAACAGGCACAGCATCGCATGAAATTTTATGCAGTAGGTCCAGTCCAGGAGACAAGTCAACCACACCTCTCATAGATCACGCCGACCTACTCACCACAAAGGGTAGAGAGGCATTTTGTGGTTGGTGATTGGGTGTATCTGAAACTGCAACCGTTCAGGCAAAACTTATATGTTCTCAGAAAAAATCTAAAACTCTCTACAAGGTTCTATGGACCTTATCAGATCACAAAAAGGATAGGAGAGGTGTTTTACCAGTTACAGTTACCCGAGGGGGCCCGCATTTATCCCGTTTTCCACATTTCACTCTTGAAGAAGAAACTCAACCCCACGGTACATCCGCCTCCTAGCTCAGACCTTCCAGCGTTAGGCGATGATGGTGAATTCCTAATTACACCAAACGAATCAATTAGTCAGAGAGTTGCACGCAGGCAAGGAAGAGAGGTACCTAAATTTCTGATTACTTGGTGTAATGGAGAAAAGGAACAATCAACATGGGAGGATGAAGAACACTTACGTAGTCTTTTTCCAAATTTTGATCCTTGGAGACAAAGATCTTCAATGGCAAGCGGTATTGTCATGAATAAGGAACAATTGTTGACATTTAGGGGAATTAAGGCAAGATACGGACTTGGAGAAAAATTGGAAGAGCTGTGCAATGAGAATGAAAAGGGAAAAGGTTCAATCGGGTCTGGGTCAGTTGCACCTGTTCAAATGTGGAGTGGGCCTAGGGCTGGAGACTAACATGTGGAGAAATCAAGACCGTAGGATTCGATTAAACCATTAAAAGCTTAGCCATTGAAATATTATGCTTTAGTTGCTTGTTTGTTATGGTATTACCGGGTTTTAGGGATCAAGGCCATTTCATATTGGTCCCCACCTTATGTGGGTATTTATGTATGAAGAAAATGGAACAAAAACAACACGCAGTTAATTACAATTTCCTATCTTTCTCTCTTCCTCTCCAAGTCATCTTCCTTCCTCTATCTATCACTTCATAATATACACATTCATACTGCAAATATAGTACCATAAAATTATATTAATAACAAAAAGATCTGCAGTCATACTAGCCACCAAGAGCATCCCGAAATCCAATTTTTTGGTGTCATTCAGATGATTGATTATCTTTAGCACAACCTCGATTTAGATTAACTTTTCCAACTCTTAGAGAATCGAGGGAAAGATCCAGTGAGACTAGGAGAAGACAACCCGTTAGCATGTCTGATCGTCGAGGAATATTTTGTGTTGAACAACAATACCATGAATCAGTGATTTTCCACAATTTCCTATCGTACACATGCCACTCATTGAGCCACTCACTAACTTTCAAACGAATCCCTGTGAGGTAAGAATCGTCGCACACAAATTTTACGGTTATCTTGTCCTCCACATTAGACATTAAAACATTAAATCTTAATGTTTTTTTTGGTCTTATAAATGGAAACCTCTCATCTTTATTGAAATTAATGTGTGTGTATTTTTTTTAGATCAATTGGTGTTCATGACAACTTTCAAGAAAGCATACTACAGTTCCAATTATTAACTTCACTTATATTTTATATACAACTATCACTCACATTTGATGCAGATTGTGGAGGTGCTGAGTATGCGCGTGATAAGCGTGTCCTGTTATTGTTTTTCCTAAAAAGGAAGACAAGCAAAAACCATTTTCTGTGCGTGAATAAGTCCGATTATATTGGACATTTAAGTATCGAGTCTTATTGGGATTCTTATGAAGATGCAAGATCTAAATTGTTTATGACCAATTATATTTATCCAATATGAAAGACTATCATCATGAAGGTGCACAAAGCAGTCATTTCTTCTGGAGCAAGTATAGTAACTCTAATGATTAAATATAGCCACACGATTTAACAAAGAAATAAAGATTTATTATTGTAGAAAAACTGAAACTCGTCGGTCATTAGCCATTACAATAAGTTGTTTTTGGTGTGTCAAAAAAGAAAGAAAAAAAAGTTGTTTCATTTCTTACAATAATTTTTTGAATGCAATGAGTTTCAACACTTTTCCCCCCAACTTCTTAAAAACAGCTGCATAATAATAATCTGGCTTCTTCGATGTGCTACCACTTTTCTTGGCAGAGATCACTAGACTGTAAGTCAAGCCGTCATTTGCTAGTGACTTTCCTCTAACGATCCTCACAAATTCCAGTTTGGTTTCTTTAGGCTGCTTGTTATGCGCTGCCATCGCGAATTTCGCGATCTTCACCACCGATGGGTCTGTCAGGTTCTTGATTGGCTGAAAACCGATGATAGTTCTTCTGCCACCCGGCGCCGGCGCCTGCACTACTGCAGAGGAGGCCGAATGAATACAAAGCAACCCAAATTGTGAGAAAGGCCAATGGAAAAGAGAGAGATTTGAATGCCACCATGTTTTTGTTTCTTCTGAGAATTTGAATGATGAATTGGTGATTGTTACATCGTGTGGATGGTGCTTTTTATAATCGTAATTTGGAAATTTTGAAATAATAAATAAGGAAAGTAAGGATCTGCTTTTTAATATGATCGGAAAGTGATACTCAAATTACAGTATTGTTATAGTAATAGCAATATTATGTAATTGATTGCAGAAAATTGAAATCAGCCTTTGACGGAAAAATGTAATTGGAAACATTCTCGTTTACTTAGACCATCTCCAATGCGTAATTTACTTAGAGCATCTCCAATGCGTACTGTTATTTTAATAAAAAGTATTTTCCCGAGGGGAAAATCCCACGTTAATAAGCTAAAATTCCTCAGTAATCAATTTACCGAAGGAAAATTCCCCTCTGTAAAAATTTCTATGGGAAATCTTGCCATCGGTAAATTTTTTTTGAGGGGATTATCGACAGTTTCTCTCTTCGGTAAATTCGCTTGGGCCTGATTATATATGCCCTCGGAAAAATCGAGGGAAAAGTACCCTCGGAAAAATGGAAAAATATCCTCGAAAAAACAAAGGGTTACATCCCCTCGGTATTCCCCTCGGTTTTGGAAAATATTAAAAATATAATATTTTTTGAATTTCCGAAGGATTCGTGCCCTTCGATTTTTTCGAGTGGAATTCCCCTCGTATTTTTCCTTTTTAAAAAAAAGTATTTTTAAATATTAATTTTAATTCCTGTTTATTTATTAAAATACCCCAAGAATTTAAAAAAAAAAAAATCATTAGTGAACAAACAAATAAATCAACTAAATATTATAGAAATATTTGGAAATTTACAATAATTAAATTTGTTCGACAAAAGTGTTTAGTAACAAAGTTTATAAAAATATAAAACATTCATATGACGGGAGAGGTTGCGGGGAGGGGGGGTACTGCTAGAAACAAGCTAACAGCTCGGCCATCTGGGCATTCATCTGCGCCTGAAAT
The DNA here is from genome assembly GCA_014905375.1 of Phtheirospermum japonicum. NCBI lineage: Eukaryota > Viridiplantae > Streptophyta > Magnoliopsida > Lamiales > Orobanchaceae > Phtheirospermum > Phtheirospermum japonicum. The sequence goes on from BMAC01000700.1 coordinate 14,130, forward strand.
TGCTTCTGCTACTAGCGCTGCTGCTCATGTAGTAGCTCAGACTCCCGGCGCTGTTGCTCAGACTCGGTGTATTGATGCTCCATCGCCTCCTGAGCTCGTCTCGTAGCCTCTAACTCCTCCCTCTGCACTTGGAGCTACGCCTCTAGCTCTCTCACGTGGGCCCTATCATGCTAGGAGGAGGAGGAAGAAGAGCTTCCTCGAAAACCCTCCACTGCAGCAACCACCTTCCCAAACAAGCCAGTGCTGTAGTGTCGGCCCTTGCTCGATCAGACGATATTTCAAGCTTTGTGTTCCTATTTTATAAGTACTTGTCAAATGTTTAAAATCTTGCTCACAAGAGTACGAGTTTGCATGTAGGTGGGTAAGCTAAACTGAGTCGATTCACAAGGAACAACCAATCGTAATCTTAAATGTTCGTTGGTCACGAGTAACACTTAAACATGTATAATTTGGGGGTTTGTTTTGTTTTTGTTTTATAACTAAGCATTCGAAAAGATAAGAGCGACTAATTGAACTAATTAACTTGCGCTATTTAAATTACTAGTCTTGCATATGAAGTGGCATTAACTAACGAAACTTAATCTCAAAACTTGATAATCACGCAAATAACATAAACAGAACTTAGATCAAAATCGCTTAGTATTATCACAACTATAAAGCATGAATAAAGTGACGAATTTCAAGTTTTAATTTGGGATTTAATCTCAACTATAATTTGGGATTTAATTTCTCTCACTAGATCTTAGATTAATTTCAAGTTATTCCTTGGGTTTGTAAGCTCATGAAGAATTCAAGCCATTACTTGGATTTTATTTTAGATTGTTATTTTCTCTTTCTTAATTCAAGTAAGTTTTTCTTAATTTTCTTCATTGTTCTTCAATTTCAAGCTTGTTCTTAAATTTATGCATTTTACCTTTGCTCTTAGATTTATTGTAAGATTTCTTATTTGGTTTATGGAATCTAGGTGAGTGACACAACTTGGTCATAGATTGGGTCCTTGATCGTTTTTATTTTAAGTATTTCATATGCTTTATTTTGGATTTTATTTTCATGCATGGTCTTATGTTGAATCCTAGATCTACTCTTTGTTTCTAGTTATTTTTCGAAAATCTTTTAACTTTCATGTCAACTGCTATTGCTCTTTCCATTGGTACTTTCGATTTTTGTTAATTTGCATTATTTAAATTTTATGATCATGCATGCATAGTTGTACCTTAGGCTTTCATGCTTGTACTTTGTTGTTTCTTTGCTTTTTATTGCTTATTTCTATTAATGCTTGCAATTTCAATATGGCATACGCATGAGGCATCCGAAATACTTGCTTTACTTTTCATAGATCGTTGTAGTTTCCTGTTTATTGTCGTAATTTTCCATTTATTTTTGCTTTCCTTCAATTTCTCAAAGCTAAAAACACATAGATCCCTACGAACAATCGAATTCCGATAATACCAAGCCACACGAACCTTATCTATACTACACCCACCAAAACCTTAAAAATAGAAATTAGCCCTACTTTTCAACTTCCGTTTGAGATTATTTCCCGGAAAGCTCAGGTCCAAGTGGAGTGGCCCTTACCTGATCAAGGATATCAATGAGTTCGGGGCTATCACTTTTTACGACAAGAAAAGCGACTCCACTTTTCAAGTCAACGGGCATCGTGTGAAGTTGTATCATGGAGGGCCCATATGATCGTGAAGTTGTGATACTAAATGATCCACCTCGAAATGTCTAAAATTCAAACGAGGTTTCGTCGAGCAAAAGATGTTAAAAGTCGCACTTATTGGGAGGTAACCCATGTTTACGTCGTTTTTGTCCATAGTTTCATTTTATTTTATTTTTATTTTTCTTATTTTTGTACATATTTTTGTGTGTGTGAAAAGCTAGAGTTGGATAGATTCGATAATGGTGTGTTGAGTGTGCAGGAAATGACAAAAATAAGCAATTACAGATAATTCGGTCGGATTCCATGACTATAATACCATCTGGGCGGATTGGAGCAAGTGTCCGGTCAGACAAAATACATTGTCCTACCATCTGATTGGATTGGAGCATGTGTCCAACACGGTATATCTATATAACACGGGCGCCCATTTGCTGTTTATCACCCAAACCTTATCTTTTCCTCTCAAAAAAATCTTGCAGCCGAAAGAAAAACAAAACAAGAATGAAAGTTTACACTTGCACTCTCTACAAATTCCACAACTCGGCAAACAAATCACGTCCGACCGGAGACCCAACTCAAGCAATCGCATCCGACTGAAAGAAGCAAGCTCCAACCCCAATTCTTGTCAAAAACCGCCATCGTCATCCTACGAGGTATAATAGATTGACAACTCAACTTGATTGAACTGTTTCGGAGTTGGTTTGCAGGGAATTAGAAAGGGGGTTGTTGGTTTTGAGACATAGAGTGGTTTTGGGGGGTGAATTTGAGACGCACAGCAGGTTATCGGTGAATTTTCCAAGAGAGTTCGTTCCTGAACTTTTCCAGTTTTCACATTTACTATGGCATCCGGTCACGAACAAGGACAAAGGAGTGAGCCGGGGGAGAGGATCGAGCGATACCGGGGGAGGCTTAGCACCGTTTAATCTTGAGGACGAAAGGGAGGTTACGTTATTTAAATCCCTGATCACCCGCGACATTTATGCCCCCCGTCACCTCGACATAAACTTTTGGACAGAAAAGTCCGATCAAGGGGACAAGATTGCTCAAAAGCTCATGGTAAGTATAACGGTGCACGGACTGGATAAATGGGCTGAAATTTTGTCACCCGGTTACTGGATGCTAATGTTGGAGTTTTTCACAACTTTCAAACTTCTCACCAATGGCTCCTTCAACTGCAGGCTCCGCGACCATCCCTGCCACACCACCAAGGCCGACCTCGACTCGATTTTTGGTATGCATCAATAAATGGATGAATCGGTGCAGCATGAGGACTATGGCAAAAAGACGTGGTGTACCAAACTCATTGGAGCACCACCGGAGCCCGGATACCATTTTAACTCCACCTCACTGCAATCTCATGCAACATATTTGACGTACAAGTTTCTTGTCCAAGTGTTTTTGGGTAAGGAAGATATGACGAGGATATGTCAGCTGAACTGAGAGCACTATGGATTGTTCTCCACTAGGGAGACGCGAACCTTTACCCACTCCTCATGGCGGCTATCGAAAATGTGTAGCAAGTGCACAAAAAGAAATCAGCCAAGCTCAAACTCGGCAGCTTCATCACCGAGCTCGCCCGATACCAAAGTTGTTATCCCTACCATGGCGACGTCACATATACAAGCATGTCGATTCAAGTCGAGAGTCGGATGTACAATGGGCAAAGACAATCCCGACTTTCTTGGGGTACATCGATGGGGAAAGGGGTGACGATGAAGATAGAAACGACGAAGAAAATGACGAGGAGGATGACGGCGAGGGTGATCAGAACAAGAATGTCGAGCACGGAGATTACGAAGAGGGTCTCGAGTACGGTGGATACAGGAGGTATAGTGGAGGATACGGCGGAGGATACTATGACGGTGGTAGTGCCTACGAAAGAGGGTCGAGCGATTACCAGTATTACTCCAACGCGTAATGGAGATAGACACAGGACTTCCAGACTAGCGTCATGGAGCAAGTGAGGCAGATGAGCCTCATTCAAGAGACCTATGCAAAGGACGCTCGGCAAGATGCGTGGGAGGCGCGCGAGGAGGCTCGGGAGAATGCACGAACTAGCGCAAAGAAGCTAGGATGTTTCAGAACACCCTGGAAAGACTGGACACTAACATTGTCGAGATAAATTGAAATGTCGCCCGGTTGAACAACAATGTCGAGGAAAACTATGACTACCTCATTTCGATAGACGGGCGCCTCATGCGGCTCAAGAAGCACTATCCACCTCCCCCTCCAGACCACATGGACATGTAGGCGAGCCCGTGCCCCAGCTGTATCATTTTCTATCTGAACTTTTATTTTTCATTTTTAGTGATTTGTGTTATTTTGGTTGTTCTGTTGTGTGTGGTGTACGTGAATGTATGTATTAACTATTTGACTAAACTAATTGCATGTTATTTGTTTTGACTTATTTTTCTATCCCCATATGTTTATTCATACGATGGCAATGCGGACTGCTTAATTTTCGTGTGTGTGTGTGGGGGGGGGGGGTGTAGTCCGGTCGGATTAGTGCAGGTAACCGGCCGAATTCCATCTTTCCATCACCATCCAACCAGATTGGTGCAGGTAACCGGTTGAATTCCACCTTAGCAGCACCATCCGACCGGATTGTTGAAGGTAACCGATCAGATGAACTACATTGTACTACCATCCGACCGGATGGGTGCTACATCTGACCGGACGGAGAGCAATTCACTAGTCGTATTTTATGCATGCATAGTTCGAGTCGTTTTGGTCAAATAGTTAGTTCGAGTCATTTTGGTCAAATAGTTATGTTTGAGTCTTTATTTTATGTCGGCGTACGTTGAAATCATTCCCATGCTTATTTGTGTTTATACTGGCTTGCCTTTCAGAATCATGTATTATATGATCTATCGTTAGATTCTTATGAGCTTGTTTAAGTGCGAAATTTTTCAAAACCTACTTATATATATATATATATATATATATAAGCAACACTTAGTCGTTAGCAATTTTGCGAAGCTTTTCAAACTTAATCACCTTGTTTTCAAAAGTTTGAATAAAACCCTAGTAAGGAGCCTTGTGTGTTTATCAACATTTCATGCTTTGATTCGATAAGTGTTTTGAGAAGTCTCTAAAGTCACATATGTACATCTGGTTTTGGAAATGACGATAGGCACATATAAAACCCATTTCCGGCTATATTCAGAAATAAAAACCATTATAATTACTAATGAGCCCCCTCGACCCTTTATTCTGTCTCTTTGTTAGCCACGAGCATAATTACAGCTCTTATTTCATTTAAGTGTGTGAGATGAGAGTTTATTCATATTGGTCTATTGAGATTGACGATTGCAGGGTGGAAATTAGTGGAGTATCTTTTAAAAAAAATTAAGGGTGCTTAAGTTCATAAAAGCATCTGGATATTAAAAATAAAGACTATTTATGAATGCAACTATTCGGGTTTTAAGTGAGAAATAGCCTTAGTTATAAAAGGCTAAGAATAGTGTTATATGGTTGCTTTGGGAGGAATGAGGAGCAAAACTTGGCTCTATGCTTAAAATGTTTGATTGAGTGACTTATTGATTGTGTTTGTTCACAAGTTAGCCACACTTATTTATATATATGACATACCCTACCAAAGATCCTACGTTACAACCCTAAAAGTCCTCATCTGATTCTTGACCAAATGTGCACACATATGCGATATACGAGTCGTTGAATGCATTTTGTTGATCCGAGCGTATACACTTACCTTTTGAAAAACACGAGCGAAGGAGTGCACCATTATATAATTCCCTTTTTGAGAGGATGCATTCTTTTGATTTTAAGGTGAGAAGGTAACACAAGCTTAGCTTAAGAGTTTTTCGACAAAAGTGTTTATATTTTCAAAACTATATTTTATGCACAACATGACTCTCTGATCCAACTACTTTCATACTTACTTGGTTTTAATTCTTTCATTTGTTCGAGGACGAGCAAACCAATAAAGCGGGGGGTGGTTGATTCGTACGTATTTGTTATGTATTTGTATATGTTTCGAGTCATGTTTGAGTCTTTTTGTTGTCTTTTTCGGGTTAAGATTAAGCTATTTTGCATAATTTTTCATTCTACGACTTTTTACTTAACTTTATGATTTCTCGATCATTAATTGGTCCTTATGAGATAATTTCTGTATTTTCTCATGCAGCTAGGGCGCTCGACAAGTCTGGGACTTCAAGAGGATTAAGCTCTTAAACTATTATGAGAATCAAGAGACAAAGACGAGAAAGTCAGCGCCGAGAAGTAGCCACAAGGACACTCATCCGGTCAGATGGATCTGACATCCGACTAGATCGGATGACATAGACCCCCATCTGGTCGGATTCTTCAGACCATCCGACCGGATGCAAGCGTTACAAACTCGGATTTTCAATAGATTTTCAATTACGCAAGCATTGAAGGGGGCTTTTTACTACAAAAAGAGCAGAGGCATCTGACCTGGAGACATCTTGGATTAATCTCCTTCTGATCACCATCTTTTGACACATGTTACCATACGATTTATCTGGGAAGCCATTCTTGGCACTATAGAGTGAACGATTCATTATAGCTCTCACGGCAATTCGATCAGTTCGTTAGTTGATCAATTATCACAGGAATCGGGGATTCGTGACAAGCTTCCGGATTCATTGCATAGAGTATCTCTTCTTTGGAATCGTTGGAGATAGTGTAGCTTTCACTTTTCGTGTTGATCAATCTTTAGCTTGGTATCAGTAATCTCTAAACTCTATTTCTAATTTGTAGTTGTGAATCTTTCGGTTTGATACCTTTTACTTGGAATTGGAATATTGCGGTTTGTTTTGAATCCTTGTGAATGAATTGGTTTATATGCTAAGCTTTGTGTTGGTTAATTCAGTTAATAATAATCTTGCTTTTATTTGAGTGTTAGTTTTGTAATTGATCTTATTAGAATCGTAGTCCGCTAATGCCTTTTATATGTTAGATAGAATGCATGAATGATAATTGGTAGTGTACTCTTCTTATTAAGTTTTAAATAGCTTATAAGTTAGTTTATAAATTCGTTGTTAAGTTCTTGCATAGAGATTGACACTCTCGTTGCAAGATTAGTTTTAAATTCTAGTTGTTAAAATAATCAAATCAAGTTTCAATCGTGTGTTTAGAATTAGAACTTGTGGTTTTCTTTATAATAAACTTCGTCAACTCCGAATTTCTACTACTCGAGAGAATCGACTCGGTTGAACTTGCCAGTATACAATGACCCCGTTCTCTTGCGGGCAAACTTGTTTTAAAAATGTAGACGCGCATTGTTTAACTTGAGTTTAATTTTGAAAGCACAAAATGTTCAACTCAGCTTCTTCCACTCGCATTTCCAACTGAACAAGTTGATCGATCAATTGTATTCTGGTTGTTAGTCGAATTACACGACAAGTGTGAATACGCACATGCTCGTTGATATTTCTCAATCGAAATCGAGTGAAAAATACCCCACGTGCCTAAAATGATAGGATTTAATTTTTTTACGATTTTTCTAGTTTTTTTATTTTTTAATTAATTGAATAAAACTGAGGGGAATGATATCCCCTTGGAAAATCCAAGGGGAAATCATTTCCCTTGTTTTTTTAATTCAAAATAATTCGAAAGATAATCGAAAAAATAGAAAACACGTATTTAACGATCAACACCCCATCCTCGTGGTTCCATGGTATCGAGACGCACCCCGTGCCATCTTCAAAAAATCAAGATGTTTCGCCACTGCGTGTTTCCAACCGAACAAGTAGATCAATCGATCACATCTTGGTTGTTAGTCGAATTACACGACAAGTGTGAATACGCACATGCTTGTTGATATTTCTCAATCAAAATCAGGTGAAAACCACCACACGTGCCTAAAATGATAGGATTTAATTTATTTTTACGATTTTTCTATTTTTTTATATATCTTTGATTTTTTAATTAATTAAATAAAATCGAGGGGAAATCATTCCCCTCGTTTTTTTTAATTAAAAATCAAATTCGAAAAAAAAAATAGAAAACGTATGTAACAATCAACACCTGATTCTCGTGGTTCTATGGTATCGAGACGCATCCCGTGCCACACCGTTCGTAAAATGATAGGATTTGTGTGTTTTTTTTTTTACAATTTTGAATTTTTTTGAATTTTTTTCGATTTTTTATTTAAAATCAAAAAAGAAAATAGAAAACGCGTATTTTCTGATCAACACCCCATCCTCATGGTTCCATGGCATCGAGACGCACTGACCGCCCGTCGTCAAGCGTCAAATTTAAATGTTTATTTTCCTCAGCTTCTCTCCACTAACTAGTAGTAGCGATAAGTAAGGGTCGAACCCACGATGAGTGTGGTTAGATTGTGATGATTCGTATTTTATTTAAATAAACGATTGGGGTACGGAACTATGAATTAATTCAACTTAATAAAATAAACAAGCAATTAAACTAGGAAGAGAACAATTAACGAAGAATTCAATAATAATAAAGGCCTAGTTCTAGTTCAGTTTCCACCCTCGATTCACTCATTTGACCAACCACAATATCATAATCCATTCATCACATGCGATTAAAAACCCTAAGTAGCAATAAGCTCTGCTACTCAAATTTACCCTTACTTAAAATAAGCTCTTTAATTGAATCTAATTATTGAATAACCTAGAATAAGCTCTCTAGGTTCAACCCAACAACAGCATTATTAATTAGGCAAATAGATTAATCTAGGTAACAAACGCATAAGCTCGGTTCATTCAACCTATGTTGTGTTGTTCCTAACGATTTACAATCATTAGTTGCTTCAGAGAAATAGTAATTACGACAATTACACGGGAAGTAATCCTATTTCTAGAAATAGATAACCAATCCTAATCTAGGTGATCAAGCCAAGTTAAGAATTAAGCAATCATAAGTTGAAAATAGAACAACACAAACAATCGCATATGACGAACGAAAAACAATATTGCATAAATCAATTAAACATAGTTTCACGAGGGTTTCAACATCCCTAGAACTAGATAATAAGTTTACTCACTCYTGGAGTTAATAAAATAAAAGAAAAGGTTCAGATAAACAAACATAATCCTTGATAAAATAGGGGAGACGATGTGTTGGAATTGAATCTTGCGTCTTGGGACGTCAATCTTCAAGTTCCCTTGCGTTTGGATGACTTGGAATGAGTTGGAACCTCTCTGGACCCCCTTAGAACCCTAGGATATGTTATATTATGCCTCTGGGATGAAATAGGGTCGGGGTTTATATAAAATTCCTCTTTCTTGCCGCCCAAGATTCGCCCTAAAATAATTCTGCCGAGTCGGCGTCGACGGAGCGTCGACTGACGCGAACCAGCCCTCGGCGTCGACGCGAATCACCTGCCTACGTCGTCCAGCGTGTGTTGATGTCGACGCTTCAGAGCATGAGCGTCGATGGAGCGTCGACTCATGGGCGTCGACATCGACGCTTCAGAGCATGGGCGTCGACAGAGCGTCGACTCATGGGCGTCGACAACGACGCTTCAGAACATGGGCGTCGACATAGCGTCGACGTGGCATCGACTGACGCGAGCCAGCCTTCGGCGTCCCTCCGCACATTGCGTCGACTGACGCGAACCATCCTCGGAATCGACGCGTCATCGACGCAATATCCTGATTCTTGATTTTTCTCTCGTCGATTTGTCAATCCTCGTTTCTCTACTTCCTTGAGAGACATCCTTCGATAAATATAGCACCAAATACTGCAAAATAGAGAAGAAATATACGATTGGTGCTTGATTGATCATAATAACAATTATACGAGAAATAAGCATATACGATGATATTAAGCACATAAAATCAACGGAATTAAACCGTCAATTCGCGTATAATTTCCCGTTTGTCACGCACCCCATGCCACTTTCACGAAATCCCGACACTTCGTCGCTTCACATTTCCAACCGAACAAGTTAACCGATTCTCATGGTTCTATGGTATCGAGACGCACACCTCGTGGTTCCATGGCATCGAGATGCACCTCATGCCACACCCTTCGTAAAATAATCAGATTTTTTTTTTATTTTTACGATTTTTCAATTTTTTATTTTTATTTTTATTTTTATTTAAAATCAAAAAAAAGGAAAAAAAAATAAAAAAATGCGTATTTAACGATCAACACCCGAGTCTCGTGGTTCCATGGTATCAAGACGCACCACTCTCCACACCGTTCATAAAATGATAGGATTTGTTTTTATTTTTACTATTTTTTTTTTTGAATTTTTTTCGTTTTTTTTATTTAAAATCGAAAAAAAATAGAAAATGTGTATTTAATGATCAACATCCCATACTCGTGATTTTATGGCATCGAGACGCACCCCGTGCCACCTTCAAAAAATCACGACACTTCGTCGCTTCGAGTTTCCAACCGAATAAGTTGATAGATCGATCGTGTCTTGGTTGTTGGTCAAATTACAAGACAAGTGCGAATACGCACGTGCTCATTGATAATTTTCTGTCGAAATCGAGTGAAAACCACCTCACATGCTCAAAATGATAGGATTTATTTTATTTTTATGACTTTTCTATTTTTTTATTTTTTAATTTATTAAATAATACCAAAGGGAAATCATTTTCCTAATTTTTTTTAATTAAAAATTAAATTCAGAAAAAATTAAAAATGCGTATTTAACGATCAACACTCTATTCTCATGGTTCCATGGCATCGAGACGCACCCCGTGCCACACTGTTCGTAAAATGATAGGATTTCTTTTTATTTTTACGATTTTTCCACTTTTTTGACTTTTTATTTAAAATAAATAATAGAAAACACGTATTTACCGATCAACATCCCATCCTCGTGGTTCGATGGCATCGAGACTCATCACGTGCCACCTTCAGAAAATCCCGATGCTTCGTTGCTTCGCATTCTAACTAAACAAATTGATCGATCGATCGTATCTTGGTTATTGGTCAAATTACACGACAAGTGTAAATACGCAAATGCTCGTAGATGTTTTTCAATCAAAATCGATGAAAAACACACCACGTGCCTAAAATGATAGTATTTGTTTTATTTTTACGATTTTTCTATTTTTCTCAAAACTTTTTTGATTTTTTAATTAAATAAATAAAACCAAGGGGAATGATCTCCCTTCGGAAAAACCGAGGTTGAAAATATTTCCCTCGGTTTTTCCGATGGGATATCATTCCCCTCGGGTTTTTTTAATTAAAAATAAAATTTGAAAGAAAATAGAAAATGCATCTACACTCGATTCTCGGGGTTCCATGGTATAGGGACGCACCCCGTGGCACACCGTTCGTAAAACTATATGATTTGTTATTATTTTTACTATTTTTCTATTTTTTTATTATTATTTTTTTAATCTTGATTTAAAATCGAGAAAAATAGAAAATACGTATTGACGATCAACACCCCATCCTCGTGGTTCCATGGCATCGAAACGCACCCCGTTCCACCTTCACAAAATCACAACGCTTCATCACTTCGCGTTTCCAAGCAAACAAGCTGATCGATCGTATCTTCGTAGTTGGTCGAATTACATGACAAGTGTGAATATGCACATGCTCGTTGATATTTTTCAATCGAGTGAGAACCACATCACGTGCCTAATATGATTGGATTTGTTTTATTTTTATGATTTTTCTATTTTTTTTCAATTTTTTAATTAATTAAATAAAATCGAGGGGAATGATTTCCCCTCGGAAAAACCGAGGGGACTCTATTTCCCCTCGATTTTTCCGAGGAGAAATCATTCCCCTCTGGTTTTTAATTAAAATATAAATCGAGAAAAATAGAAAATGTGTATTCAATGATCAACACCCGATTCTCGGCGTTCCATGCCAACCAGACGCACCCCGTGTCACAGAGTTCGTAAAATGATAGGATTTGTTTTTATTTTTATGATTATTTTTTCACATTATTTTTCAATTTTTTAATTAAAATAGAAAGCGCGTATTTACCGATCAACGCCCATCCTCGTGGTTCCATGGAATCGAGACGCACCCCGTGCTACCTTCAAACGCGTTTCCAACCGAACAAGTTGATCGATCGATCGATCGTATCTTGGTTGTAGGTCGAATTACATGACAAGTGTAAATACGCACATGCTCGTAGATATTTTTCAATCAAAATCAGGTGAAAACCACCCCACGTGCCTAAAATGATAGGATTTATTTTATTTTTCTATTTTTCTATTTTTTTATTTATTTTTTGTTTTTTAATTAATTAAATAAAATCGAGGGGAAATCATTCCCCTCGTTTTTTTATGAATTAAACATAAGATTCGGAAAAAAAATAGAAAACGTGTGTAACAATCAACACCCGATTCTTGTGGTTCCATGGTATCGAGACGCACCCTGTGCCACACCGTTCGTAAACTGATAAAATTTTTTATTATTTTTACAATTTTTATATTTTTTTGATTTTTTTTCAATTTTTTATTTAAAATCGAAAAAGAAAACAGAAAACGCGTATTTACAGATCAACACTCTATCGTCATGGTTCCATGGCATGGAGACGCACCCCATGCCACCTTCACAAAATCCCGACACTTCGTCGCTTCTCATTTCCAACCGAACAAGTTAATCAATCGATCGTATCTTAGTTGTTAGTCGAATTACACGACAAGTGTCAATACGCACAAGCTGGTTGATATTTCTCAGTCGAAATCAGGTGAAAACCGCCCACATGCCTAAATGATAGGATTTGTTTTATTTTTATAATTTTATTATTTTATTATTTTATTTTTTAATTAATTAAATAAAATCGAGGGGAATGATTCCCCCTTGGAAAAACCAAGGGTACTCTATTCCCCCTCAATTTTTCCGAGGGAAAATCATACCCTCGGGTTTTTTTATTAAAAAATTTGAAAAAAAAATAGAAAATGCGTATTTAACAATCAATACCCGATTCTCGTGATTCCATTACATCGAAACACACCCCGTGCCATATCGTTCGTAAAATGATAAGATTTGTATTTATTTTTACGATATTTCTATTTTTTTCGAGTTTTTTTTATTTATAATCGAAAAAAATAGAAAATACATATTTATTATCAACACCTCATCCTCGTGGTTCCATGGCATCGAGACACACCCGTGCCACCTTCACAAAATCACAACGCTTCGTCGGTTCGCGTTTCTAACCGAACAAGTTGATCGATCGATCGTATCTTGGTAGGTTGTCGAATTACATGACAAGTGTGATTACACACATGCTCATTGATGTTTCTCAATCGAAATTGGGTGAAAACCGCCCCACGTTCCTAAAATTATAGGATTTCTTTTATTTTTACAATTTTTCTATTTTTTATAATTTTTTTATTTTTTAATTAATTAAATAAAACCGAGGGTCATGATTTCCACTCGGAAAAACTGAGGGGACTATTTCCCTTTGGTTTTTCCGAGGGGAAATCATTCCCCTCATTTTTTAAATTAAAAATAAAAATCAAAAAATTATCGAAAAATAGAAAAATGCGTATTTAACGATCAACACCCGATTTTCGTGGTTCCATAGCATCGAGATGCACCTCGTGCCACACCCTTCGTAAAATAATCGGATTTTTTTTAATTTTACTATTTTTAAAAAAAATTATTTTTTTGTTATTTTTTATTTAAAATCAGAAGAAGAAAAATAGAGAAAATAGAAAATGCGTATTTAACGATCAACACCCGAATCTCGTGGGACCATGGCATCGAGATGCACCGCGTTCCACACCGTTCGTAAAATGATAGTATTTGTTTTTATTTTTACTATTTTTTCTTTTTTTCGTTTTTTATTTAAAATCAAAAAAATAGAAAGTGCGTATTTAATGATCAACATCTCATACTCGTGGTTTTATGGCATCAAGAAGCACACCGTGACACCTTCAAAAAATCACGACACTTCATCGCTTCGAGTTTCCAACCGAACAAGTTGATAGATCGATCGTATCTTGGTTGTTGGTCGAATTACAAGACAAGTGTGAATACGCACATGCTCATTGATATTTTTCTATCAAAATCGGGTGAAAACCACCTCACATGCCTAAAACGATAGGATTTATTTTATTTTTACGATTTTCTATTTTTTTCTATTTTTTTGATTTTTAATTAATTAAATAATACCGAGGGGATGATTTCCCCTCGGAAAAACCGAGGGGACTCTATTCGGTTTTTCTGAGGGAAAATCATTTTCCTCATTTTTTTTAATTAAAAATTAAATTCAGAAGAAAAAAAATGTGTATTTAACGATCAACACTCTGTTCTCGTGGTTCCATAGCATCGAGACGCACCCCGTGCCACACCGTTCATAAAATGATAGAATTTCTTTTTATTTTTTTCAATTTTTTATATAAAATCAAAAAAAAATAGAAAACACGTATTTACCGATCAACACCCCATCCTCGTGGTTCGATGGCATCGAGACTCATCCCGTGCCACCTTCAGAAAATCCCGACGCTTCGTTGCTTCGCATTCTAACTAAACAAGTTGATCGATCGATCGTATCTTGGTTGTTGGTCGAATTACACGACAAGTGTGAATACACACATGCTCGTAGATATTATTCAATCAAAATCAGGTGAAAACCACACCACGTGCCTAAAATGATAGGATTTGTTTTATTTTTATGATTTTTCTATTTTTCTCAATATTTTTCAATTTTTTAATTAATTAAATAAAACCAAGGGGAATGATCTCCCTTTGGAAAAACCGAGATCGACTTTAATTCCCCCCGGTTTTTCCCATGGGAAGTCATTCCCCTCGAATTTTTCAATTAAAAATAAAATTCAAAAAAATCAAAAAAAATAGAAAACGCGTATTTACCGATCAACACCCGATTCTCGGGGTACCATGGTATCGAGACGTACCCTGTGCCACCTTCACATAATCGCGTCGCTTTGTGTTTCCAACCGATCAAGTTGATCGATCGATCATATCTTGGTTGTTGGTCGAATTACACGACAAGTGCAAATATGCACATGCTCGTAGATATTTTTCAATCAAAAAATCATGTGAAAATCACCCCACATGCCTAAAATGGTAGAATCTATTTTATTTTTACGATTTTACTATTTTTCTCAATTTTTCTTGATTTTTAATTAATTAAATAAAACAAAGGGAAATGATTTCCCCTCGATTTTTCTGATGGGAAATCATTCCGCTTAGGTTTTTTAATTAAAAATAAATTTCGAAATGAAGAAATAGAAAATGCGTGTTTAACGATCAACACCCGATTCTCGTGTTTCCATGGCATCGAGACGCACCTCGTGCCACACAGTTCGTAAAATGATAGTATTTTTTTTATTTTTACGATTTTTCTATTTTTTTATTTTTTATTTAAAATCGAAAAAAATAGAACATGCATTTAATGATCAACACACAATTCTTGTGGTTCCAGGGCATCGAGACGCACCCCGTGGCACACCATTTGTAAAATCATAGGATTGTTTTTATTTTTACTATTTTTCTAATTTTTTTTGAATTTTTTGGTTGGTTTATTTAAATTCGAAAAAAATCTAAAAAATAGAAAATGCGTATTAAACAATCAACACCCCATCCTCGTGGTTCCGTGGAATTGAGACGCACCTCGTTCCACCCCATTCGTAAATTGATAGGATTTTATTTTTATTTCTATGCATTTTTTATTTTTTTTAAATTTTTTTTGATATTTTATTTAAAATCAGAAAAAATAGAAAATGCGTATTTACCGATCGATACTCGATTCTCGTGGTACAATGACATCGAGACGCACCCCTTGCCACCTTCACAAAATAACGACGCTTCTTTGATTCACGTTTCCAACCGAAAAAGGTGATCGATCGATCGTACCTTGGTTGTTGGTCGAATTGCACGACAAGTGTAAATACACACATGCTAGTAGATATTTTTCAATCGAAATCGGTTGAAAACCACCCCTCGTGCCTAAAATGATTGGATTTGTTTTATTTTTACGTTTTTTCTATTTTTCTCGATTTTTTAATTAATTAAAAAAATGAGGAGAATGATTTCCCCTCGGAAAAACCAAGGGGACTCTATTTCTCCTCGGTTTTTCCGAGGGGAAATCATTCCCCTCGTTTTTTTTTAACTAAAAATCAAATTCAAAAAAAATCAAAAAAAAAATTAAAAAATACGTATTTAACAATCAACACTTGATTCTCGTGGTTCCATGGCATCGAGACACACCCCGTGCTATACAGTTCGTAAAATGATAGGATTTATTTTTATTCTTACGATTTTTCTATTTGTTTAAATTTTTTTCGGTTTTTTATTTAAAATCGAAAAAAAATTAAAAAAAAAAACGTATTTACCGATCAACACCCCATCCTCGTGGTTTCATGGCATCGAGATGCACCCCGTGCCACCTTCAAAAATCCTAATGCTTCATCCCTTCGCGTTTCAACCGAACAAGTTGATTGATCGATCGTATCTTGGTTGTTGGTCGAATTACACGACATGTGTAAATATGCACATGCTCGTAGATATTTTTCAATCAAAATCGGTTGAAAATCACCCCACGTGCCTAAAATGATAGAAATTGTTTTATTTTTATGATTTTACTATTTTTCTCGATTTTTCTTCATTTTTTAATTAATTAAATAAAACAAAGGGGAATGATTTCCCCTCGGTTTTTTTCGATGGGAGATCATTCCGCTTAGGTTTTTTAATTAAAAATAAAATTTGAAACTTAAAATATAAAAAATGCGTATTTCATGATAAACACCCGATTCTCGTGGTTCCATGGCATCGAGACGTACCTCGTGCCACACCGTTCGTAAAATGATAGGATTTGTTTTTATTTTTACGATTTTTCTATTTTTTTGATTTTTTATTTATTATTTAAAATTAAAAAAAATGCATATTTAACTATCAACACCCAATTCTCGTGGTTCCATGGCATCGAGATGCACACCGTACCACACCATTCGTAAAATGATAGGATTTGTTTTTATTTTTATTGTTTTTCTATTTTTTTGAGTTTTTTTTTCCTTTTTTATTTAAAATCAAAAAAAATAGAAAATGCGTGTTTTACGATCAACACCACATTCTCGTGGTTACATGGCATTGAGACGCATGATTTGTACATATTTGTATGTGATTTTCGTGTATTTTTGCATCGTGTGTTGTGTGCTTTTACGTGTTTTAGGTTTATCTTTTTATCATTTTTCTTCCTTTTAATGTTTTTCATCTCGTTTGGTGTTTAATGTGTTTTTACTTTATTTTATATGAAATAATCTAATTTTGTTTTATTTTGGTGTTAGAGCTCGAGAAGACGAAGATTGGATGAGCAATGTGCTGTGCTGACACTGGGTACCAGTCTGACACTGGGTTACCCAGTGTCCGAGTCATGCTGACATTAGCTGCCGCAGCCTGGCTCGCGTCGACTGACGCACCGTCGACGCAAAGGTTCTGAAGCGTCGATAACTATTCTCGGTGTTTGCTTTTATTTATTTTTATTCGCATTCTTATTTGTTTGTTTGTGTTAGTGTTTGTTTGTGAATTTGTTTTTGTTTCTTTTTGTTTTTGTTGGTATATTTAATCTCGTTTGTTGAGTATTGTGCTTGTAGCCAACTCTTTGACGATTCGAGATTTTAGACCGACAATGGCAAACTATCGATCGAGTTCGCCATATGATGACTTTTACATTCCACCTTTTGATGAAAGGATGTTTTGCCCAATGTCTGACTGGCGTGGGTTTCGACCGGCAATTCCTTTGAGCTTTGCAATGCGGGAGTACGATCTTGATGAATTTTACCTCGAGCAACTTCCGATTTTTCATGGATTTCCAAGCGAAGACCCGCTCCATTTTATTCGAGAGTACGAAGCTATAACCAGCACATTCCCTCATTTCGGACTTACATGGGATCAAGTGATGATGCGGCTTTTCATGTTCACATTAAAGGATCGGGCAAGTGAATGGTTGGCTAATTTAGAGCCTGATTCTTTGAAAACGTGGTATGAAGTAGTGGATCAGTTTATGGGGTCGTTCTACTCGTATGAATGGATCCCATCTTTGGTTTCTTATAATTCAAGCTTAAATGATCCATACATTTCACTTAATCACTTTGATCAACCACAAAGTTCCTATTGCCCGACATTTAATGAAAATTCTTATAACCCGGGTTTGGAACCTTTTCCCACGGGATATGATTCGTATGCTCTACCCGATTCTGATTCTTCGAGCTACGAACCGTTTCCTCTTTTTACATCAAATTCTTATGTTTCGAGTTTCGAGCGATTTTTTCCCAAAACCACATATCACGATTCGAGATATAATGATCCGTGTGCTCCTTGCGAATCATATTCTTATACTCCGAGCTATGATTGTTATCCTTTATCTCATTCGTGCATTACTGATCATGAAACTCGAGTTGAGGTAAATCAACCTCATTTTGACGAGGTGAAAGTTATTTGATGTGGTAGAGCCTACCGTGGATGTTTGTTCGGAGGAGTTTTGTAAGACGGCTAAGATTGACGAGTTGGTTGAGATCCGCCCTTTGCGATATCTGATGACATTGCGGATAAAAGTGTGGGGGGTGTTGCCGTTGGAGTGCCCGGTATATATTGGAGATTCGAGTCTCCCTACTCTTGGTGAAGAAGGTGGAGTTATGATGCTGATTTTGGAGGAGAATGAGACTATTGAGTCGTGTTTTGCAACCACCCGAAGCTTTGTTGAAATCTGATTTTGAGGTGGTAGATGAGATAGTCGAGAAGGTGCCCGATCACCCCATGCCGCAATTTTGGTTTGATATATTCGAGGTGATCGATTACTCGCGTTTTCCGACCTCCGAAGCTAGTTGGAGTGTTCGGCATCTCGGGACATGCTTTTTATGCCCGCCTTGGTGATTATCATCACCAAATCTTGCTCTTGGAGAATACCAAGGCGTGGCACGACCGTCATCTATTTCTGGATCCGGGATGACAATGAACGTGGAATTCGTCAAGCTAAAGACGTTAAATAAAGCGCTTCTTGGGAGGCAACCCAAGTCTTTTAACTTTATTTGCTTTTGTGTGTTTTTTGTTTCTTTTCGTTTTAGGTTCCTCTCGGCGTTGAAGCCCGTTGAATGGTCTTGGATGCTCGACTCATTATCACAAGCACGATTTCAGGGACGTATCTCTCTTTCTCTTTCTTTTACCATACCTTGCTTAATTTTTCATTTTATACAATGTGGACATTGTATGGTTTAAGTGTGGGGGGGTTTGTCCTTGGTTGGTTAGTAAATTTTTGTATGCTTGCTTGTGGTTGATTTGAGTTGTGTGTATTGATATTGATTGGAACCTTGACGAAGTGACGTGGTTAGATGCTTTGGTTAGGATATTTAG
>BMAC01000700.1:37785-94712 GCA_014905375.1 Phtheirospermum japonicum
TAAAGAGGTGTATAGATGACTGGGCTAGTCGGGTGATGATTTGACGGTTTGAGCAGGGATAGACTTTGGCCGATGCATGGATGGGTGACGTACATGGAGGTCAACTTGTTACTTTTAGGTGTTCGGAAGCTAGTCTAAATCTCTTATCTCAACGTTATCGTGTCGTCCTTTTAGTTGAGTGTTTAGTCGATCTAATGCATTAACTTCTTGAATCATATGGGTGCATTAGTAATTAAGTCATCGGGTAATTAGCTTTTCCTTGTCTACGTCTAGATTAGATTTTACTTTAGGACAAGCAAAAAGCTAAGTGTGGGGGAATTGATTTGTACATATTTGTATGTGATTTTCGTGTATTTTTGCATCATGTGGTGTGTGTGCTTTTACGTGTTTTAGGTTTATCTTTTTATCATTTTTCTTCCTTTTAATGTTTTTCGTCTCGTTTGGTGTTTAATGTGTTTTTACTTTATTTTATATGAAATAATCTAATTTTGTTTTATTTTGGTGTTATAGCTCGAGAAGACGAAGATTGGATAAGCAATGTGCTGTGCTGACACTAGGTTACCCAGTGTCCGAGTCATGCTGACATTAGCTGCCGCAGCCTGGCTCGCGTCGACTGACGCACCGTCGACGCAAAGGTTCTGAAGCGTCGATCTTAGGCCCATCATTCGACGCACTGTCGACGCTACGCCCACGTCGACTGACGCACCATCGACGCACCATCGACGCAAAGGTTCTGAAGCGTCGATTCTAGGTGCGTCGATCGACGCTCTGCCTGGTCGATGCGTGCACCTGGCCCGCGTCGACTGACGCACCGTCGACGCTCCGGCAGTTTGAGCGGTTATTTTTGAAAAATCTATAAAAACTGGTGGTTTTCTTCGTTTTCAAGGTGCTGAGACGAGGGGGGAAGGTCCAGATATTGTCAATAACCCTCGGTTCATGCCACCATTCAATTCAAGCAAGATTAGACGTAATGATTTGTAGTTTCGTCGATTTCTACGCCGTCCGACGTTCAAGGCCGTTTCTCGCCGCTGAAGATCGTTCGATGGCTGTTGCTTTCTAGATTATAAGTTTTCTGAACTTTGCTTATTTGGTTTCATAGTGTAGCTTTTGATTCCGTTGTACTTTGATGTTGAACTTTTTTAGCATAATTTAGTATAATCCGTTTATCGTTTTTCTCATTTTTAATTTCTGTTTACGAACAAGCTTGTGTTGAAATGATCATGTTCATGCTTTTGGTGATGCTTTTGAATATGATGATGCTTGTTGGTTGAGTTTATTGGTCAAGTGTGCTTAGGGTCGTTTAGAACCATCGGGACTGACAACCCCGATCGTGGAGACGATTCCGGTGTACTTGACTATGTACGTAAAATCGAACATCGGAATAGTTTCCGATTAGTCTTCCTTGTGATTCGACTCGAGTCAACTTATCGCCTACAATAGCTCTGTTCTCTTGCGGACGAGCTTTTCATTATTTCTAACGCGAAAAAGTTTGATTCAACGCACCCTGTGCTACCCCGTTCGTAAAATGATAGGATTTTATTTTTATTTTTACGCATTTTATATTTTTCTTCAATTTTTTATTTAAAATAAAAAAAAATTGAAAACGTGTATTTACCGATTAATACTCGATTCTCGTTGTTCAATGACAATGAGACGCACCCCGTGCCACCTTCAGAAAATTACGACGCTTCTTCGATTCAAAATTCCAACCGAACTAGGTGATCGATCGATCATATCTTGGTTGTTGGTCGAATTACACGAAAAGTGTAAATACGCACATGCTCGTTGATATTTTTCAATAGAAATTGGGTGAAAACCACCCCCATGTGCCTAAAATGATAGGATTTGTTTTATTTTTAAGATTTTTCTATTTTTCTCGATTTTCTTAATTAATTAAATAAAATCGAGGAGAATAATTTCCACTCGGAAAAACCAAGGGTACTCTATTTCTTCTGAGGAAAAATCATTCCCCTTGTTTTTTTTAATTAAAAATAAAATTCAAAAAAATTGAAAAAATAGAAAATACGTATTTAACAATCAACACCTAATTCTCGTGGTTCCATGGCATCGAGACGCACCCCGTGCTACACAGTTCGTAAAATGATAGGATTTGTTTTTATTCTTATGATTTTTCTATTTTTTTAGATTTTTTTTTATTTTTTATTTAAAATCAAAAAAAAATAGAAATGCGTATTGACGATCAACACCCCTTCCTCGTGGTTCCATGGTATCGACACGCACCCCGTGCCACCTTCACAAAATCACAACGTTTCGTGTTTCCAACCGAACAAGGTGATCGATCAATCGTATCTTGGTTGTTGGTCGAATTACACGACAAGTGTAAATACGCACATGCTCGTTGATATTTGTCAATCGAAATCGGGTGAAAACCTCCCCCACGTGCCAAAAATGATAAGATTTATTTTATTTTTACGGTTTTTCTCGATTTTTTAATTAATTAAATAAACCCGAGGAGAATAATTTCCCCACGGAAAAGCCAAGGGGACTCTATTTCCCATCGGTTTTTCCGAGGGGAAATCATTACCCTCGTTTTTTTTAATTAAAAATAAAATTCAAAAAAAATCAAAAATAATAGAAAACGCGTATTTAACAATCAACACCTGATTCCCGTGGTTCCATGGAATCGAGATGCACCCCGTGCCACACATTTAGTAAATTGATATGATTTATTTTTATGATTTTTCTGTTTTTTTTTTAATTTTTTATTTAATATCAGAAAAAGTCAGAAAACGCGTATTTACCGATCAACACCCCATCCTCGTGGTCCCATGACATCGAGACACACCCCGTGCCACCTTCAAAAAATCCTGACGCTTCGTCACTTCGCATTTCCAACCGAACTAGTTGATTCGATCGATCGTATCTTGATTGTTGGTCAAATTACAAGACAAGTGTGATTACGCACATGCTCGAAGATATTTTTCAATCAAAATCGGGTGAAAACCACCCTACGTTCCTAAAATGATAGGGTTTGTTTTATTTTTACGATTTTTCTATTTTTCTCGATTAGTTTTTCGATTTTTTAATTAATTAAATAAAACCAAGTGGAATAATTTCCCCTCAGAAAAGCCGAGGTTAACTCTATTTCCCTCGGTTTTTTCGATGGGAAATCATTCCCCTCGGGTTTTTTTAATTAAAAATAAAGTTTGAAAAAAATAGAAAACATGTATTTAACGATCAACACCCGATTCTCAGAGTTCCATGGCATCGAGACGCACCCCGTTCCACACCATTCGTAAAATGATAGGATTTATTTTTATCTTTACGATTTTTCTATTTTTTTAATTTTATTCCGTTTTTTATTTAAAATCGATAAAAGAATAGAAAATGCGTATTTACCAACACCCCATCCTCGTGTTTCCATGGCATCGAGACGCACCTTGTGCCACCTTCACAGAATCACGATGCTTCGTCGCTTCGCGTTTCCAATCGAACAAGTTATCGATCGATCGTATCTTGGTTGTTGGTCGAATTACACGACAAGTGTGAATACGCACATGCTCGTAGATATTTTTCAATCAAAATTGGGTAAAAACAACCCAACGTGTCTAAAATGATAGGATTTATCTTATTTTTTAGATTTTTCTACTTTTCTCGATTTTTTTTCGAATTTTGAACTAATTAAATAAAACCAAGGGAATGACTTCTCCTCGAAATAACCGAGGTTGACTCTAATTCCCCTCGGTTTTTCTGATGGGAAATCATTCCCCCCGATTTTTTCAATTAAAAATAAAATTCGAAAAAAATAGAAAACGCGTATTTATCTATCAACACCCGATTCTCAGGGTTCCGTGGCATCGAGACGTCCCCCGTGCCACCTACACAAAATCGCGTCGCTTCGCGTTTCTAACCGAACAAGTTGATCGATTGATCGTATCTTGGTTGTTAGTCGAATTACATGACAAGTGTAAATACCCACATGCTCGTAGATATTTTTCAATCAAAATCGGGTGAAAACCACCACACGTGCCAAAAATAGTAGAATTTGTTTTATATTTTCGATTTTACTTTTTTTCACAAATTTTCTTGATTTTTTAATTTATTAAATAAAACCAAGGGGAATGATTTCCCCTCAGTTTTTTCGATGGGAAATCATTCCCCTCAGGTTTTTTAATTAAAAATAAAATTCATAAAAATATAAAAAAAAAATAGAAAATGCGTATTTAACGATCAACACCCAGTTCTCATGGTTCCATTTCATCGAGACACACCTTGTGCCACACATTTCATAAAATTATAGGATTTGTTTTCATTTTTACGATTTTTCTATTTTTCTATTTTTTTATTTTTTTATTTAAAATCAAAAATAATAGAAAACGCATATTTAAAGATTCAACACCCAATTCTTCTGGATCCATGGCATCGAGTCACATCCCGTGCCACACCATTCGTAAAATGAAAGTATTTTTTTTTTTTTTTTTTACTATTTCTCTAATTTTTTTTGAATTTTTTCGTTTTTTTGTTTAAATTCGAAAAAAAAATCAAAAAAAATAGAAAATACATATTTAACGATCAACACCCCATCCTCGTGGTTCCATGGCATTGAGACGCACCCCGTTCGTAAAATGGTAGGATTTTATTTTTATTTTTACGCATTTTCTATTTTTTTCAAATTTTTTTTGATTTTTTATTTAAAATCAAAAAAAAAATAGAAAAGGCGTAGTTACCGATCAATACTCGATTATCGTGGTTCAATGACATCGAGACGCACCTCGTGCCACCTTCACAAAATTACGACGTTTCTTCGATTCGCGTTTCCAACCGAACAAGGTGATCGATCAATCGTATCTTGGTTGTTGGTCGAATTACACGAAAAGTGTAAATACACACATGCTCGTTGATATTTTTCAATCGAGATCGCGCGAAAACCACCCCCACGGGCCTAAAATGATAGAATTTATTTTATTTTTATGATATCTCTATTTTTCTCGATTTTTTATTTAATTAAATAAAACCGAGAAGAATATTTTCCCCTCGGAAAAAGCAAGGGGACTCTATTTCTCCTCGGTTTTTCCGAGGGGAAATCATTCCCCTCGTTTTAAATTAAAAATAAAAATCGAAAACAAATAGAAAAAAAATAAAAAAAATGAGTATTTAAAAATCAACACCCGATTTTCGTGGTTACATGGCATCGAGACGCACCCCGTGCTACACAGTTCGTAAAATGATAGGATTTGTTTTTATTCTTACGATTTTTCTATTTTTTTGAATTTTTATTTAAAATCGAAAAAAATAGAAATGTGTATTGACAATCAACACCCCATCCTCGTGGTTCAATGGTATCAACACGCACCCCGTGCCACCTTCACAAAATCACAACGCTTCGCGTTTCCAACCGAACAAGGTGATCGATCGATCGTATCTTGGTTGTTGGCCGAATTGCACGACAAGTGTAAATACGCACATGCTCGTTGATATTCTTCAATCGAAATCAAGTGAAAACCACCCCCACGTGCCTAAAATGATAGGATTTATTTTATTATTATAATTTTTATATTTTTCTCGATTTTTTAATTAATTAAATAAAACCGAGGAGAATAATTTTCCCATGGAAAAGCCAAGGGGGCTCTATTTCCCATCGGTTTTTTCGAGGGGAAATCATTACCCTCGTTTTTTTAATTAAAAATAAAATTCGAAAAAAATAGAAAACGCGTATTTAACAATCAACACCCAATTATCATGGTTCCATGGCAACGAGATGCACCCCATGCCACACAGTTAGTAAAATGATAGGATTAGTTTTTATTTTTAAAATTTTTCTATTTTTTTCGATTTTTTATTTAAAATCGAAAAAAAATCAGAAAATGCGTATTTACCGATCAACACCCCATACCGTGGTCCCATGGCATCAAGTCACACCCCGTGCCACCTTCAAAAAACCATGACGCTTCGTCACTTCGCATTTCCAATCGAATAAGTTAATCTATCGATCGTATCTTGATTGTTGGTCGAATTACAAGACAAGTGTGAATACGCACATGCTCATAGATATTTTTCAATCAAAATTGGGTTAAAACTACTCTACGTTCCTAAAATGATGGGATTTGTTTTCCTTTTACGATTTTTATATTTTTCTTGATTTATTTTTCAATTTTTTAATTAATTATATAAAACCGAGTGGAATGATTTCCCCTCAGAAAAGCCGAGGTTGACTCTATTTCCCTCGGTTTTTCCGATGGGAAATCATTCCCCTAGGTTTTTATTAATTAAAAATAAGATTAAAAAAAATAGAAAACACATATTTAACGATCAAAACTCGATTCTCGGGGTTCCATGGTATAGAGACGCACCTTGTGGTACACCGTTCGTAAAATTATAGGATTTGTTTTTATTTTTACTATTTTTCTTTTTTCATCGATTTTTTTTTTGAATTTTTATTTAAAATTGAAAAAAAATAAAAAAAATAGAAATGCATATTGACGATCAACACCCCATTCTCGTGGTTCCATGGTATCGACACGCACCCCGTGCCACCTTCACAAAATCATAACGCATCGTCGCTTCGCATTTTCAACAGAACAAGTTGATCGATCGATCGTATCTTGGTAGTTGGTCGAATTACATGACAAGTGTGAATACACACATGAGTTGATGTTTTTCAATCGAAATCGGGTGAAAACCACATCACGTGCATAAAATGATAGGATTTATTTTATTTTTATGACTTTTCTATTTTTTTTAAATTTTTTAATTAATTAAGTAAACCGAGGGGAATGATTTCCCCTCGGTAAAACCGAGGGGACTCTATTTCCCCTCAGTTTTTCCAAGGGGAAATCATTCCCCTTGGTTTTTTTAATTAAAATTAAAATCAAAAAATTATCGAGAAAATAGAAAACGTGTATTTAATGATCAACACCTGATTCTCAGGGTTCCATGGCATCGAGACGCACCTCGTGCCACACCGTTAGTAAAATGATAGGGTTTGTTTTAATATTTACGATTTTTCTATTTTTTTAAGTTTATTCATTTTTATTTAAAACCGATAAAAGAATAGAAAACGCGTATTTACCGACACCCCATCCTCGTGTTTCCATGGCATTGAGACGCACCTCGTGCCACCTTCACAAAATCACGACGCTTCGTCGCTTCGCGTTTACAATCGAACAAGTTATCTATCAATCGTATCTTGGTTGTTGGTCGAATTGCACGACAAGTGTGAATATGCACATGCTCGTAGATATTTTTCAATCAAAATCGGGTAAAAACCACCCAACGTGCCTAAAATGATAGGATTTTATTTATTTTTATGATTTTTCTATTTTTCTTGATTTTTTTTCGAATTTTTAACTAATTAAATAAAACCAAGGGGAATGACTTCTCCTCTGAATAACCGAGGTTGACTCTAATTCCCCTCGGATTTTCCGATGGGAAATCATTCCCCTTGGTTTTTCAATTAAAAATAAAATTTGAAAAAAAATAATAAATGCGTATTTACTGTTCAACACCCGATTCTCGGGGTTCCGTGGCATCGAGACGCACCCCATGCCACCTTCACAAAATCACATCGCTTCGCGTTTCCAACAAAACAAGTTTATCGATCGATCGTATATTGATAGTTTGTCGAATTACACGATAAGTGTGAATATGCACATGCTCGTAGATATTTTTCAGTAAAATCGGGTGAAAAACACACCACGTGCCTAAAATGATTGGATTTGTTTTATTTTTACGATTTTTCTATTTTTCTCAATTTTTTAATTAATTAAATAAAACCAAGGGGAATGATCGCCCTTCGGAAAAACCGAGGTTGACTCTAGTTCCCTCGGTTTTACCAATGAGATATCATTCCCCTCAGGTTTTTTTTAATTAAAAATAAAATTCGAAAGAAAATAGAAAATGCATCTACACTCGATTCTCAGAGTTCCATGGTATCGAGACGCACCCCGTGGCACACCGTTCGTAAAATTATATGATTTGTTTTTATTTTTACTATTTTTCTATTTTTTTCGAATTTTGATTTAAAATCAAAAAAAAAATCCGTATTGACGATCAACAACCCATCCTCGTGGTTCCATGGCATCAAAACGCACCCTGTGCCACCTTCACAAAATCACAACGCTTCGCTTTTCCAACCGAACAAGTTATTCGACCGTATCTTGATAGTTGGTCGAATTACATGACAAGTGTGAATATGCACATGCTCGTTGATATTTTCAATCGAAATCGAGTGAAAACCACATCACGTGCCTAAAATGATTGGATTTGTTTTATATTTATGATTTTTCTATTTATTTTTTATTTTTTAATTAATTAAATAAAATCGAGGGAAATGATTTTCCCTCGGAAAAATCGAGGGGACTCTATTTCCCCTCGGTTTTTCCGAGGAGAAATTATTCCCCTATGGTTTTTAATTAAAAATATAAATCGTAAAAAATAGAAAATGTGTATTCAACGATCAACACCCGATTCTCGGCGTTCCATGGCATCCAGATGCACCCCGTGCCATAGCGTTCGTAAAATGATAGGATTTGTTTTATTTTTACGATTTTTTTTCGCATTATTTTTCAATTTTTTATTTAAAATCCTAAAAGAAAAATAGAAAACGCGTATTTAACGAACAACACCCATCCTCGTGGTTCCATGGAATAGAGACGCACCCCGTGCTACCTTCAAAATTCACGACGCTTCGTCGCTTCGCATTTCCAACCGAACAAGTTGATCGATCGATCGTATCTTGGTTTTTGGTCGAATTACATGACAAGTGTAAATACGCACATGCTCGTAGATATTTTTCAATCAAAATCGGGGTGAAAACCACCCCACGTGCGCAAAATAGTAGAATTTGTTTTATATTTTCGATTTTACTTTTTTTTTTCACAATTTTTTTATTTTTTTATTAATTAAATAAAACCAAGGGGAATGATTTCCCCTCGGTTTTTCCGATGGGAAATCATTCCCCTCAAGTTTTTTAATTAAAACTAAAATTCCTAAAAATATCAAAAATATATATATATATATAAGGCGTATTTAACGATTAACATCCGATTCTCGTGGTTCCATGGCATTGAGACGCACATCGTGCCACACCGTTCGTAAAATGATAGGATTTATTTTTATTTTTACGATTTTTCTATTTTTTTTTCTATTTTTTATTTATTATTTAAAATAAAAAATAGAAAATGCATATTTAACGATCAACACCCAATTCTCGTGGTTCCATGGCATCGAGATACACACCGTACCCCACCATTCGTAAAATGATAGGATTTGTTTTTATTTCTACTATTTTTCTATTTTTTTTTTTGAATTTTTCGTTTTTTATTTAAAATCGAAAGAAATAGAAAATGCATATTTAACTATCAACACCACATCCTCGTGGTTCCATGGCATTATGACGCACCCCGTGCAACCCCATTCGTAAAATGATAGGATTTTGTTTTTATTTTTTCACATTTTCTATTTTTCTCATTTTTATTATTTTTTATTTAAAATAAAA
This sequence comes from Phtheirospermum japonicum, assembly GCA_014905375.1. Taxonomy (NCBI): domain Eukaryota; kingdom Viridiplantae; phylum Streptophyta; class Magnoliopsida; order Lamiales; family Orobanchaceae; genus Phtheirospermum; species Phtheirospermum japonicum. The sequence goes on from BMAC01000700.1 coordinate 47,243, forward strand.
AACAATTGAAAACGCGTATTTACCGATCAATACTCGATTCTCGTGGTTCAATAATATCGAGACGAACCCTGTTCCACCTTCACGAAATTACGACGCTTCTTCGATTCGTGTTTCCATCCGAATAAGGTGATCGATCGATCGTATCTTGGTTGTTGGTCAAATTACACGACAAGTGTAAATACGCACATGCTCGTTGATATTTTTGGGTGAAAACCACCCACACGTGCCTAAAATTATAGAATTTGTTTTATTTTTATAATTTTTCTATTTTTCTCAATTTTTTAATTAATTAAATAAAACCGAGGAGAATAATTTCCTCTCGGAAAAACCAAGGGGACTCTATATTTCCTCGGTTTTTCTGAGGGGAAATCATTCCCCTCGTTTTTTTAATTAAAAATAAAACTCGAAAAAAAAATCAAAAATGTGTATTTAACAATCAACACCCGATTCTCGTGGTTCCATGGAATCGAGACGCACCCCGTGCTACACAGTTCGTAAAATGATAGGATTTGTTTGTATTCTTACGATTTTTCTATTTTTTTCAAATTTTTTTTCAATTTTTTTATTTAAAATCGAAAAAAAAATAGAAAAAGTATATTTACCGATCAACACCCCATTCTCGTGGTTCCATGGTATCGAGACGCACCCCGTGCCACCTTCAAAAATCCTGATGCTTCGTCCCTTCGCGTTTCCAACCGAACAAGTTAATCGATCGATCGTATCTTGGTTGTTGGTCGAATTATACGACAAGTGTAAATACGCACCTGCTCGTAGATATTTTTCAATCAAAATCGGGTGAAAATAACCCCACGTGCCTAAAGTAATAGAATTTGTTTTATTTTTACGATTTTACTATTTTTCTCGATCTTTTTTCATTTTTTGAATTAATTAAATAAAACCAAGGGGAATGAATTTCACTCGGAAAAACCGAGGTTGACTTTATTTCCCTCGGTTTTTCCGATGGGAAATCATTCCCCTCGGGTTTTCTTAATTAAAAATAAAATTCCAAAAAAAATTAAAAAAAAATAGAAAATGCGTATTTAACGATCAACACTCGATTCTCGGGGCTCCATGGTATCAAGACGCACCCCGTGGCACACCGTTCGTAAAATTATAGGATTTTTTTCTATTTTTACTATTTTTCTATTTTTTTTTTTAATTTTTTGTGAATTTTTATTTAAAATAAAAAAAATAGAAAATACGTATGAACACCTCATTCTCGTGGTTCCATGACATCGACACGCACCCCATCCCACCTTCACAAAATCATAACGCTTCGTCGCTTCGCGTTTCACACCGAAAAAGTTGATCGATCGATCGTATCTTGGTAGTTGGTCGAATTATATGACAAGTGTGAATACGCACATGCTCGTTGATATTTTTCAATCGAAATCGGGTGAAAACCACATCACGTTCCGAAAATAATCGGGTTTGTTTTATTTTAATGATTCCCCCTCGGAAAAACCGAGGGGACTCTATTTCCCCTCGGTTCTACCGAGGAGAAATCATTCCCCTCGGGGTTTTAATTAAAAATAATAATCAAAAAAATAGAAAATGTGTATTTAACTATCAACACCCAATTCGCAAGGTTTCATGGCATCGAGACGCACCCCGTGCCACAGCGCTCGTAAAATGATAGGATTTATTTTTATTTTTACAATTTGTTTTCACATTTTTTTTCAAATTTTTATTTAAAATCGAAAAAAATAGAAAGCGCGTATTACCGATCAACACTCCATCCTCGTGGTTCCATGGAATCGAGACGCACCCCGTGCTACCTTCAAAAATCACGACGCTTCATCCCTTCGCATTTCCAACCGAACAAGTTGATCGATCGAGCGTATCTTTGTTGTTGGTCGAATTACACGACAAGTGTAAATATGCACATGCTCGTAGATATTTTTCAATCAAAATCGGGTGAAGAGCACCCCATGTGCCTAAAATTATAGGATTTGTTTTATTTTTACGATTTCTTTTTTTGATTTTTTAATTAATTAAATAAAACCAAGGGGAATGATTTCCCCTCGGAAAAACCGAGGCTAACTTTTTTTCCCTCGGTTTTCCCGATGGGAAATCATTCCCCTCGGTTTATTTAAATTAAAAATAAAATTAAAAAAATCATAAAAATCAAAAAAAATAGAAAACGCATATTTAACGATCAACAATCGATTCTCGGGGTTCCATGGTATCGAGACGCACCCCGTGGCACACCGTTCGTAAAATTATGGTATTTGTTTTTATTATTACTATTTTTCTATTTTTTTAAATTTTTATTTAAAATAAAAAAAATAAAAAAAAATAGAAAATGCGTATTGGCGATCAGCACCCCATCATTGTGGTTCCATGGCATCGAGACGCACCCGTGCCACCTTCACAATCACAATGCTTCGGCGCTTCGCGTTTACAACCGAACAAGTTGATCGATCGATCGTATCTTTGTAGTTGGTCGAGTTACATGTCAAGTGTGAATACGCACATGCTCGATGATATTTTTCAATCGAAATGGGTGAAAACTATATCACGTGCCTAAAATGATTAGATTTATTTTATTTTTATGATTTTTCTTTTTATTTTGATTTTTTAATTAATTAAATAAAACCGAGGGGAATGATTTCCCCTCGGATAAACTGAGGGGACTATATTTCCCCTTAGTTTTTGGGAAATCATTCCTCTCGGGTTTTATAATTATACATAAAAATCAGAGAAAATAGAAAATGTGTATTTAAATGATCAACACCCGATTCTCGGGGTTTCATGACATTGAGACGCACCCCGTGCCACAACATTCGTAAAATGATAGGATTTATTTTTATTTTTACGATTTACTTTCACATTTTTTCCATTTTTTATTAAAAAAAAAAAAAGAAAGCGTGTATTTACTGATCAACACCATATCCTCGTGGTTCTATGGAATCGAGACGCACCCTGTGCTACCGTCAAAAATAACGACGCTTCGTCGCTTCGCGTTTCCAACCGAACATGCTCGTTGATATTTTTCAATTGAAATTGAGTGAAAACCACCCCAGGTGCCCACAATGATATGATTTATTTTAGTTTTACGAATCTTCAATGTTTGTCTATTTTTTTTTATTTTTTATTTAATTTAAAAAAAATTGAGGGTACTAAATTCCCCTCGATTTTTTCGAGGGGATTTTCTTCCCCTCGTTTTTTCTTAATTACTTTTTAAAATTAAAAAAAAAAAACCGAGGGGACTAAATTCCCCTCGGTTTTTCCGAGGGGATTTTCTTCCCCTCGGGCTTTTCTTATTTTTTGATTTTTTTTGATTTCTTTTTCTCGAAAATACCGACGGGTCTAAATTCCTCTCGGTTTTTCCGAGGGAAAATTTGTCCCCTCAGTATCTTCGAGGGGGATATTCTTTCAGTAATGATACCCTCGAAAAGCATTTGTTAATTATAGCGGTAAAATTGGCGCCGTATTTCTGAGGGATTTACCAAATGGATTATTACCGAAGGTATAATCCTTCTGTAATTTTCTCGGTTAAGTATATGAGTATACAATTTCAAAATGATTATTGAGTACAAAATATCATAAACTAATTAATTAGAAAATATAATAGATTTAATTTTTTAATAATAGTTATATTTATCTAAATAATTTCCTGATCTTAGATAAACCTCGTAATTATAAATAACATCATTAATTCTTTTTAACACACACACACACACTTGCGACACTAAATGTAGATTTAGATGCAACAATTGAAATAGGAATTCATAGGATATCCGGAGCCATACCAGCAACTTCAAGATTGCGATATTGATTTGATTTCCAATAAGCATAAATATTAAGATGGTCTTCATAGTTCAATATTGGCTCTTCTAAATAAAGATTTAATTTTGGAACATTGAAACTACCAACATTATTGAAAGATCTGAATTTCGATAAGGAAAGAGAAAAGAAAAGAGAAATAGTCAGACTTCAATAAAGAAGAAAGAGTTAATGAAAAATATTGTAATGACACGCACATATAAAAAAGATCAAAAGAATATGAAAATTACCTACAACTTCTTCTTTCTCTCATCTCGTAGAATGTTTGAAGTTTCCATGGTACTCCACATATGGGATTGTTATAATCACCACCTAGATTCATCTCTAATTTTTTTTATTGCATACTAATTTATAGAGTCAAAATAATAATAATAACAATAATAATAATAAGTTTAGATATTCAAGTAACAATTAATAATATGGTAAAGTAAATTTAAAAAAATAAATAAATACATAATGAAATAATAAAGTTTTTAAAAAAGAGTAAAGGGTTAAAATAGGAATAAAATCAAAAATTTCAATGAACTTATTTAAAAATCTTGTAATAAGTAGAATATGAGATAAACTCAAACTTTTCAAATAAACTGAACCAACAAAACAAAACATATTTAAATACAAAAAACTTATAAACTCTCTAAATAAATTATAAATTAATTTATTATACTTATAAAATATACACTTGATCCAAAAGTGATGCTGTAATGTATAAGTATTTTAACTCAACTAATATCGCTCTCGTTTTTTTGAGTGTTGATTAGAATTCGAAGAAAATCATTCCCTTCCCTTCAACAACTTTTCTCAACTCATCAAAAAAAATAATAAATAAATAAATGCTATGCTGCATTTATATTTGGCAAATGGGTGTGTCAGGTCATCTTGAGCTCGTTGGGCTTACACAAAACACCAAGTAATATTGGGCCAATTCAAAATTCACTTGGACCACCATTTGCCTGTTTTAACCCAACTCAAGCATTGAATTTTGTGTCAATATTGATCGGACCACCCAATCTTTTGGCTTTATGGGGGTGTGAAAGTTGGTGTGGTCTATTCAAAAGTATATGTCCAATCCTATTCATCTGTCCACGAAAGATTTTATTAATGTGCTAATATGATATTCGACACTTAATAATTGAATTAGTAAATGTATGAGAAAGTTAGATTAGGTGTAAAAAAATAATCAAATCATTAAGCATCGCATGTCGGATAGGCGACCAACACCAAGTATATGAGCCCTCGCTAATGGAGTTCAACTACTACATACTAGAGGGTGCACTGTAGAGAATCCAAGGCCCAACTGAGGGGTCCGAAAAGAAACCCAAGCCCAACCAACTTTCCTTGACTATTTAAACGCCACCACCACTTCCTAGGGCTAGGGTTTTACTTTTCACTTCCTGTCTCTCCCATCCTCTACAATACATCAAATATCTTCCATTTTGATCGAAGAATTATATTTATATTATTATTGATAATAATTTTAAAGAAAAGGCTACATGTACTCCAAGCATGGGTGGTTAAATACCCTTTGATCTTGACTTGCCAAAATCGGCTGTAGCCATATTTAACGGAGAAGTTATCTGGCCGGTTGTTGTTTTTTTGGGATCTTTGAATCTCAATCGTCGATCGACAAATCTGCTTACCGAACTTCTTACATTCATAATCTATTTTTATTGCGGTTTTTTTTTTTGGTTCCCTAATATTTTAGTCGGTTGCATAATTTTTTTTCTTTAAAATTATTAAATCTCAAGATTTTCCCAAGAAAATAAATTTAAAAACACCATTTTAATAAATCTCGCGTACATTTTGTGGATATCTTAGAAATTTAATTTAATTTAATTCATTTTGAGATGAGTGAATTGGCCGAAAATACAGCCCTTTCGATAGGTCCTTCTCTGAGATTGAAATCGTCAATTGTTGGAGTTTGCACTTTCCTGAATACACTGCTTTGATTTCGAGCAGTATAGTGCCAACAAAATTTTCTCTTTCCATTTCTTTGTGTGTAAAGTGGAAGAAAACTTTCCATCTCTAGAATATGAAATGGAATAATAAAAATATGAATCAATTTCGACAATGAAATTTGATTTGTACCAATGTTTCTTCTTTGTGTAATAATATTACATAAACATGGTGTTTCGTCTAGCATTATCTGATTCATTTATATTTGAAATGAAAATGTGTACGTATTTTTTTATAAGATTACTTACATCTTATTTATACAAAGAAGAAACATTGGTACAAATCTCCACTTGCAATTTAAAAAAAGGCAAATAAAAAAAAACTGGGATAGAGGGAGAAGAGATTTACTTCAAAAATTGTTATAACCCTACTAAAGTAAATTAGAAAAAGAATGAAAAAGAAGAGACAAAAAAAATAATGGGAGATAAGGAAAAAGCAATGTTCAATTTCTTTTTTAAAACCAATAGTCTGAATTTCTGTTTCTTGCCAAAAACTAGGGTGGCACTTGGAACCCAAAATATTTTTTTTCACTCATCTAATGAAAAAAGAAAAAAAGTGAATGGATATTAATACTAAAATATTTTTCGCAAGATAACTTTTTTTTTTTCCACTTTTTCTTTCTTTTTTTCTCTCTTTTTTTTCTTTACCCGTTTCTTATCCCATTCCATTTTAGGGTAACTGCATGAGTTTGCCCCATTCCATTGATAATAATTACAGAGAAGCTAGACAAGAGAGCGGCCATGGATGAAGAATCCCAACTCGTAAGAAATTTCCCATTGTTTTACAAGAGAAAGTCCGCCTACACAACCACCGCCACCAACAAACTGCCGCCATTGGAAGTCGCCGCACCAAAAGTACTCGAGAAAGAACAAAACCCTAACTCAACACCGGGCAACGTCGCTTTCTCTGACCTGGGACTCGCCGAATGGGCCGTCAACACCTGCAACGAGCTCAGCATGAAGCGGCCCACTCCCGTCCAGCACCATTGCATCCCCAAAATTATATCGGGCCAGGAGGTCTTGGGCTTGGCCGAGACCGGAAGTGGCAAAACGGCGGCATTTGCCCTCCCTATCCTCGGTCGGGTCTGGGGCTTCGGGTCGCTGTAATTGTGGGCGGCATGGATATGATTAACCAGTACTAGAGCCTTATGCAGAGACCCCATATAGTGGTGGTGGTTCCGACAGTTTGTCGGGTCGATTTTGGGTTTTGGGTTTTGAGATTGTTTTTGGTGTCGTATATCCAATTACTTACAAACAAACAGAATTTATATCCAATCATTATTTCCCCAAAAAGTTTTATCTCCCTAAACAAATTTATTTTCACTTTTTACTATTAAAACGAAACGAAAATGAATGAAAGAGTTTCCAATCGCGCTAGATTGTTGGAGTACATTTTCAATTTGGATGTTCGAAAATTTTTATCAGACAAGTCTGGTATTTACCAGATGCAGAGTTTATTTTTATTCATTCATTTTTAAGGAAATTATTAACTTTTCCGATCAATTATTCAAACATAATTTTTTTGTTTGAAAATTTGGTTTGAACATGTTATTTTTCCACAAACGTCTTGTATTTCAATTTTTTTTTTAATGTTCATTACTAGTTTGAGTAGGTATGTAGCCGACAGTGAACTCTAATAAACAATGCTACGACAAACAAAATAATGAAAAAATGAATACAAATAGCGATGAGTGACATTTTGAAGAAGAAATTATCAGGAAAACTTGTATCATCCATTTTTTCGTATTATTATGTCCTATTTTTGAGTTTTGAATTGGTGTTTTAAAAGATTTTTTTTTTTTGGAAAATTCTTATTTAATACACATGTAAAAGATGAATTCCCATATAATCACCGGTATAATTAAATAAATAATATAAATTTAAATAAGAATTAAAAAAATGTGATAGTTTCAAAAAAAAAAAAACTCACAAAAATTGGCGGGACGCCATTCCCAGGAGCGTCCCGCCCACCGGGACGTTATTCCCAAAAAAAACTCACAACGAAGATTAAAATAACAATTACAGTAATTTAATATTACACGGATGCGATCACATTCGTAATAGCGGATTTCCAATGAGATTGTGGTATTGACAAATCTAATTTAGATAGTTTTTATTGAATACCAAATCCATCAAACCGAATAAAGGTTCTCCATACTTTAGATATGCAGTAGTAAACTCAGCATCGCCTGCAACGTTGTTCCAAAATCGTACTAGTCAATCTGGCGCTTGCACTTTCTTGGTCTCATGATCCCATGTGCAATGTTCGTTTCCAAATATCATATGAAAATGCCTATATCGTTTTTCCAGAAGTTGAACTCGAGCGGTTATGTCGTCCATTGTGAAGTCTTTCCCGAATGCACCATTGGTTTTGTCCAACAAGATCCACGTGATATTGTTGCGTAATCCTCTTCTGGGATCGTAGACACCATTGAGCTTACTCTCACGGAGGTCGTCAACAAGCTTAGTATCCATATGGATGCTCCATTCGATTGAATTCGTATCGTAGAAAAAGAAATCTTTTTCGGATTCAAAATATGGTACATTATTAGTCTGATTTGAACTCATTTTTTCTTTTTGTTATGAGAATACTTAGATGATGGAGAAAACCAAAGATGTGAGGGAGTGAATTGGTTATAAAGAATTTAGTCCAATATTCCAAACTTATAGATGAGTTACAATTTCACAAGACAGTTGTATTGAATGTGTTGTCGTTGTCACAGCTAAAGATGAAAACATAATGCTTATGGTGTAGTCTTGTCACAAAAAAAGTTGAAAAACGTGTGAAATAATGTCAGGTCTTGTCACATGAAAAGTTGAAAAACCTATTGATACATGTGTAGTATTGTCATCATCAATTTTAGATAAACATTAAAGAAATAATTTCATTGAATAAAAAAAACAAAAGATTACACATTTGATTAAATAAGAAACTAGATGCCGTGACAAATTCAAACATTACAAATTAAACATAGTGCATAGTTGCACACTCGAACTAAGGTCATTTCCGATCCCATTTTATCACACATTTGAGTCCTAAGACATTGAGAACGCATTAATTGAAAGCTGCTTCCATCTTCTTCCATAATGGTGGGACGTCATACAAATAATATCTCCGTGATGCATCATCACCGTATTCCTTTATTAAAAAAAAGTTAGTAATTGAAATGAAACCAACACAAACCACATAATTAGTTGTAGATAGATGTGTGGACTTTACATAGGCTGGAGAGACATTATTATTGATTGTGGTATCAATATAGATCAATCCACGTTCTTCATCCAGAAAAACACCATCCTCAGAAAGTGTTGCCTTCCACCAACTGTACCTCACCTCCATTTCTTCGATCTCGTCGTAAATTTCTGGAATAGTAGGTGAAAATATGAAACGACTCTGGAGTAAACTTTTTACCAGCGGGACGCTCAAGATAACATATGCTTTTTTTGCACCTCTTTGAACACTTACATTCTGAGTGCTGAATAATTCCAAAATGACTTATTCCATCTCCATGGTCCATGGGGTGAGTACAGGATTGTAGTAATCATTGTTTATTCTTAGAACATCAGGAAGGTTTTCGTCAAAATTAGCCATTATTAGCTAGTATAATTTATATTTCTTGGTAAGTTTGTCTGTGTGTACATATATATAGATGCAGCTTTGCCAGCTATAATTGTTGTGCCATTGTGTAGTCTTGTTATCCGATACATTATGTCACAAAATACAAATAAATGGCTGCCCACCCACATCAATGAGATGCAGTTTTGCCAGCTATAATTGCTGTGCCATTGTTTAGTCTTGTCTTCCGCTACATTGTGTCACAGAACACAAATAAATGGATGCCCACACCCACATCAATGAGATGCAGCTTTGCCAGCTATAATTGCTGTGCCATTGTGTTGTCTTGTCATTCGGTACATTGTGTCACAGAACACAAATAAATGGCTGCCCACACCCACATCAATGAGATGCAGCTTTGCCAGCTATAATTGTTGTGCCATTGTGTTGTCTTGTCATCAATTATGCCACAAAACAATCTCAAAACAACTTGAATAATTTCTCTACTTGCTATAAATCTGTTAGAGAACAAATATTTTGATAATTCATCAGCAAATACATATCAATTACTTCATATCTTATTTGAAATAAAGCTAATGGCAGATCACTTCAACGACACAGATGGTATTCCTATACTTCGGGTGAAAACACTCGATTACGGGTGTGAACTCAACACTAAGTGGACACTTTCCAGAGACGAATGTCTACTTGAAATCTTAATCCTCGAAAACGATATTCGAGGATGAAATCCAAATGAGGGACTGTTACCAGATAACCGAGTGAAAGAAGCCAAGTGTTTACTTAACTGCTGCTTCAAAAATCACCATGCTGTTTCCGAAGATGACGTCATAGCCAGAATTCTCCAACTTCAGAGACGATTCAGATTCTTTAAAGAATTGGTTCGGACCCCTGGTACTATTTGGAACGGAAATCAGAAAATGGTCTTAGGTGATCATAATGTACGAAAGAAATTTATGCCTGTAAGTTCTACACTTCTTTTTCAATTATTACAAGTAATTTCAATCTTTCATTATTATTCTAACTACTTGTGATGAATGCAGGATTGTCCAATCAAAAGTTATTGCAACGCTTTTGATGAGGAACCCTTACTCACAAAAGTGGAAGTAATTAAAACTAAGAAATAATTAAATTCATTGTGTCGGAAAAGAGTGAATAAGACATGTTACAATGGCCTCGTAAACGCCGACGTCCGAAGGCTGGTATCCTCCCTCTGCATGTCTCTCCAGAGGAGTGATGAAACGTTGTGTATTCTGTTGATACCAACTCCGATATCCGCTCGCCGCATCCGCATCTCTCTGAACTAGAGGGCCTTCTATCCTCGTTGACCATCGTACCTCCCATGCCTGGATCCAGGCATGATGACGCACAGTCCATTGGACGTGATGCTCCTGTGCCCGAGAGACATTGTGCAATGCCTCGACATCAACATCTATACTCGGTGGTTGATTAGCACATATTTGTCCTTATTTTTATTAGCTTTTTAGTTTGTTTTTCTATTTGTTTTTGGTATAAGTTGGATAGTTTAAGCGTAATTCCATATGTTTATACTTCCAGCTTATTTTACCGTATTTTGATCGTAATAAGTAAGAATAGGTGATTATTCATTGTTTTTCAACTTACAGCTAAGTAACCAGAAGAGTTCGACGCATAAATGGATGAATTCTGATGTTCGAGAATCAAGAACAAACTTTCTGGTGAAAGAGTAGCAGAAAGATCGAGAGAATAAGACGTGCAGCAAGCTGCGTCGACGCTCCATCGACGCGACTCTGCCCACGTCGGTTGACACTAGGTCGACGTCAAGACGACGTAACTCTCTAAAGCGTCGATCCAAGGTGAGTCCATCGACACACAAGTCGACGTAACTCTCTGAAGTGTCGATTCATGACCGCATCGGTCGACGCCTATGCTCTGTCGACGCGAGCGCACCAGACGCGTTGACGCTGAGCCCCAGCTCGTGTCGGTCGATGCGACGTCGATGTGACGGCCCAGATATGGATTTTAGGGTTTCTTATGCTCTAAGCCAAGGGAATACTATAAAAGCCCTTCTCCTAGTCCATACCAAATATACATGATACACCACTACGACCCTACTTACACTCCTACAACTCTTAACAACGCACCTTATGTTCCATAACAACGTCGAGGATCAAGTTCGAAGAATCAAGAGTCACAAATTCCGAGTACAACCCATTAGTTCGTGATTCGATTCTCGGCCAAGATTCGCGCAACCTCTCCGGATTAGCTGGATATTTTACTGCAACTCTTAGTTTAAATAAGTATTCTAAACTCTTAATTTGCTTTCTTAGTTTAATTTTTGTGCGATTAAGTAGTAGCTTTTCAATAATTGTTTTCGAATCATTTCATGTTTTAAACCCTAGATACTTTTGGTATTCGGATTCGTAATCTTTAGTTTAATTAATGTTTGGTTGTTATTCATGTTAGACAATTCGTTCCGTTTATCTTATGCTTTAGATAAATTGGTTTTCGATTAAGCCAGTGATCTTGTTAGTTCTTAGATTAATTTTTCGAATTCGCATGCTCTAAGTTGCTGAATTAAATTGCATAGTTTTAATTTACGTTCATGCGTTTCAATTCCTTAGATAATGAAACAATCAAACCCTCCCCCCACCCCCCCAATTTGTTAAAGTTACTTGCAATTGAACAAACTATTTGAGATTCTGACTGTATGTTCCTCGAGAGACGACTCGAGTCAACTTTGCCAACCTACATGCTACCCCGTTCTCTTGCGGTCAAGCTATTGAATTACTGACAAAAAATTATAAGTAGGCAACACAAAGGCTTGAATCAAAAATTGGCATCGTTGCCGGGGAACATAGCAAAGGTTTCAATAATATGTTTATTCATTTTATTTTTAGCCGTCTATTTATATAATTATTTTCTCTAGTCGATGCGTTTAATTTGCTGTTAAGTGTATGCAAGGTCGAAGATCACTTAGACCCGAACTTGCACCATTCATCGACAATATTCATCATTCCAATTAAGCGAGATCTCCTCACATATCCGAAAGTGGATTGTCTGCCACCACTGATTTTGTTTGTGATCCGGTTGCTCAAACGATGTTGAGGCTAAACAATCCTGATCACAACAATGAAAACGATCAACCACCAAGGAAACCACCTATACGACAAAGAAACGAATACGGGAGTGAACCAATTCACCCCAATGGACCGGCACAACCTCAAGAGTATTGGGAGAATATTCAACGGAATATGATGGACCAGAATGAAGAGCGAGGAGGAGGAAATAGAAATCGTCACCACCAAGACCAAGATAACTATTCTGAGAGATCTTACCATGGAAACGAGAAGGTTGACGACTTGCTCGCCAATAACCACTACAATGAGAGGAATGAGTACGATAGAAACTACGCGAGGCCCAATAACCAAGAGAGACAACAACGGGAGGCGCGCGAGACAAGACAAAGAGAGTTCATGACTCCTCAAGTGGGTCCCTATAGTTCTGCCATTGTGTTGGGTAGAACAGCAAGAGACTTTGAGCTGAAACCTCATATAATCAACAACCTCCCGACATTTCATGGCCTCGGCAACAAAGACCTACTAACTTTTCTAAAGGAATTTTATGCTGAAGTTAGTAGGATTCCATCTCCGGGACTTCATCACGAAGACCTTCAAATGGTGTGCTTTCCAAGCTTCATGAAGGATAAAGCCGAATCTTGGCTACTGTCACTAGAACCGAGATCTCTGATCGACTGGCCCATGGTTAGCGACAAATTTATAAATCAGTATTACTCATCACAAACGACGGGCCACATTAGGAGACAAATAACTAACTTTGTCCAGCAAGATGGGGAGTTGCTTCACGAGGCATGGGAACATTTCAAATCATTGTTGCAAGCTTTCCCACATCATCACAATTCTCCGGGAATGGTAAACCAACTGTTCTAAGAAGGGCTTTTGGACTCCTATAAAAACAACATAGAAGTAGCTGTTGGAGGAGACTTTTGACACTTGACAGCAACGGAGGCGAAGCAACTGTTTGAAAATATGAGTGAGGATTCGAGGCAAACGAGCTCTCGACCAAGAAAGATAAGAGTTAACGAAGCAACTGAGGTGCCGAGCAACGAATCCTTTGAGACGTGCAACCTCTATGGGGAGCAAGGGCATTTGGTGGACACATGCAAAATGGTGTATTATGACGAATGCGAGGCCGAAGCGTACGCCATCAAAGATCAAATGCGCCACCAAGACCTTCTAAATTATGAGCACAAACCTCCAACAAAATTCAACGTGCAACGTAATTCTCCTTACTTAAAATGGGGGCCTGGAAACCCACATTTCGCCCCCGCACAAACTGATTCACCACCACCACCACCAAAAAAACCGCCACCATCCGGGCCAACACCTACTCCGATACAACCAAACGATCAACTGTTAATTTAGCAGAAGAACCAAGTCTCTGAGACAATCAGAAATAGAGATTGACTCGCCAATCTAACTACGCAAGTTAATAAGCAGGGAGAAGTTCTGAGTGACCTCTCCAAAAGTGTGAAAAATTTAGAAAAAATCATGGGCCAAATGGCAACTTCTATGGCGAAGGCGGAAAGCGAGAAAGGAAAATTGTCAAGCCAACCAGAGCAAGCTTCAGCTATCTACATCTTACGAAGTGGAAAGAAGATAGATAATGGAATCGAGGAAAATGAAGAGGAGAGCACGGAAATCCCAACTGCGGAATCACCAAAGGATGACGACCCTAAACCGGTAGACCAAATGCATAAGTCACCAAATCCTTATATTCCGGGTTCTTTAAAAGGGAAGCTTCTAAATCCACCCACCACAGTCGATGACTCCACCCAATCTCCAAATCAACAACCAAGGCAGCTAGCACATACTATTCGAGACAAAGTTCCCTTTCCGAGTCGTCTACGCCCAACCAAAGAAAATAAAAAGTTCATAGAACTCTACAATCTGCTGAAGAACGTTAACGTTAATCTCCCTCTTTTAGATGTAATCAAGACGATGCCCGCGTACGTTAAATTTCTCAAGGAATTAGTCGCAAGGAAATGGTGATTGGAGACGACTCAACGAGTAGAATTAACCAAAGAAGTGAGCGCCATCCTGCAAGGGTCCACTACCCAAAAAGGAGAGAGACCCCGAGAGTTTTTGCATAACCATCACTTTAGGAAATAGGCAAACGGCACGTGGAATGCTCGACCTTGGAGCATAAATTAATCTGATGCCGTATTCACTTTATAAGGAATTTGACTTAGGGACAATGAGGCCAACGACGATGCGACTGCAATTGGCGGATCGATCAATTAGACAACCACTTGGCATAGTTGAAGATGTTTTAGTTCAAGTCGGCGAGCTTGTAATTCCAGTCGATTTTTTCATACTTGATGTCGGCGAAGTTCCAAAATAAGGCACTGAACATAGTAATTTGCTCGGCCGACCGTTCATGTCCACTTCTCATACTTTGATTGACGTACATAAAGGGAGGATGACCCTATCCGTTCTGGGTGAGACAGTCACATTTTTTATGAAAGAGATCCACAACACTCCTTCTCCGTACATGAATGAAGATTTCTCATTTATTGATCATATTGCTTCTTGTATTCACGATCTCAAAGGGATCACTGTGCTAAATGAGTTAAGTGTCGAGGATGACACATAATTTTTAAACAGGGTGGCAGAGATGCTAGAAATAGACTTGAACGAAATCAACAAAGATTATGAAGAAGTTGAAGATTTCGATGAAGAATTATGACAAATAGCTAACGCACCCGAACTTGGTCCAAAAGTGGAGTTGAAACCACTTCGAAGCCATTTGAAGTATGTTTTCCTCAAGCCCAACGAAACAAAACCCATCATCATATATTCAGCATTGACGGAACACGAAGAAAAAGAATTAATTGCGGTGCTAAGTAACCACAAAGAAGCAATAGGATGGAGCATCGACGACATCAAAGGGATAAGCCCTGTTACTTGTATGCACCGAATCGAGCTAGAACCCGATGCCAGGCCTGTTAGGGACAGTCAACGAAGACTGGGACCAACACTCTATGAGGTGGTCAAAAAGGAAAATTTTAAACTTAAAGACGAAGGAATTATTTTTGCCATTTCTGACAGCAAGTGGGTGAGCCCAATTCATGTGGTTCTAAAGAAAGGAGGTATCAAAACCACCGAAAACGACAAGGGCGAGATAGTTCTAACTCGATTGACGACTGGATGGTGTATGTGTATCGATTATAGGAAGTTAAATGCAGCCACTCGTAAGGATCACTTTCCTCTGCCGTTCATAGACCAACTTCTCGAAAAGCTTGCTGGACACGAGTTCTATTGCTTCTTGGATGGCCTTTCGGGCTATTACCAAGTAGCCATAGCTCCGGAAGATCAAAGCAAGACAACGTTTACATGCCCTTTGGCATGTTTGCCTTTCGAAGAATGCCCTTCGGTTTGTGCAACGCACCAGCGACTTTTCAAAGGTGCATGCTCTCAATTTTTAGTGATTTTAATGGATGATTTCTCGATTTTTGGGTCATCTTTTGAAAATTGTTTATCCAATTTGTCTAGAGTTTTAGAACGTTGCATTGAGAAGAATCTAATTTTGAGTTGGGAGAAATCCAATTTTATGGTAAAGTGGCACTGTTCTAGGCCATGTTGTTTCTAAAAAGGGGTTGGAGGTTCATAAAGCAAAAATTGATGTAATTGAAACCCTCCCTCCCCCTCGAGATGTTAAGGGAACTAGGATTTTTCTGGGTCATACAGGGTTTTATAGACGTTTTATCAAAAAAGTTTTGAAAATAAGTCGTCCACTTTGTAAACTGTTGACTTTAGATACTCCTTTTGTTTTTAATGAAGAATGTATGAACGCGTTTAATGAGCTAAAAGAGAGTCTTACTTCTGCCCCTGTAGTTGTTGCTCCTGACTGGACCCTACCCTTTGAAATAATGTGCGATGCCTCTAATGAGGCGGTGGGGTCTGTTTTAGGACAACGTGTGGATAAATTGCTTAGGGTTATTTATTATGCTAGTTATATGCTAAACGATGCCCAACGAAATTACACCACGACTGAAAAAGAACTATTGGCAGTTGTATTTTTGCTTAATAAATTTTGATCGTATATAGTTGGAGCCAAAGTAATTGTACATACGGATCATGTTGCACTACGTGATTTATTTTCTAAACCCCAAAGTAAACCACATCTCATTAGGTAGATTTTATTGCTACAAGAATTTGATGTGGAAATTAAAGATAGACGAGGTTGTGAAAATATTGTAGCTGATCATTTGTCTAGAATGATAATTGAGGAGAATGAGGGCGAGAAATTTATGATTAACGATCTATTCCATTATGAGAATGTTTTTAATCTTGAGCAGTTAATTACTTCTGGGATGACCCTATGTGTTCAAACGCTGTAAAGATGGACTTAACAGAAGGTGCGTTCCAAATGATGAAATGGGGAGCATTTTGAAATTTTTCCATGACCATGGAGGGTGTTTTGGAGCTCAAAAGACGGCATTTAAGGTGTTACAAGCTAGATTCTATTGGCCAGGTTTATTTGCCGATGCATTCGAGTATTGCAAAACGTGCGACAACTGCCAACGAACCGGCAACATAGGAAAGCGAGACGAAATGCCGCAAGTACCTAACCAAGTGGTAGAGATTTTCGATGTATGGGGAATAGATTTATGGGGCCCTTTCCTAAAAGTGGAGATTTCGAGTATATTTTGGTCGGTGTCGACTATGTATCCAAATGGGTGGAAGCAATCCCCGCTCGAAGAGCTAATGCAGAAGTCGCTTAAATTCCTCCAAGAAAATATTTTTAGTAGATTCGGAGTGCCGAAATCAATTATAAGTGATGGAGGAAGCCGTTTTTGAAACCGATCATTTGCATGGCTGATGATGAAATATGGGGTCCGACACAAGGTAGCTACACACTACCACCCTCAAACGTCTGGACAAGTCAAAATGAGCAATCGTCAGCTAAAAGCTATTCTCGAGAAGACAGTTAGACCAAGTCGGAAGGATTGGGCAGTTAAACTTGTCGACGCACTGTGGGATTATCGAACAGCCTATAAGACAGTGCTTGGTATGAGTCCTTTTCGACTCGTCTATGGGAAGGCGTGTCATTTGCCCGTTGAGCTGGAGCACCGAGCTAGTTGGGCCATTCGCAAGTTAAACGTGAACTATGATGAGGCGGGCGAGTATAGGAAGTTGGAGTTGACTGAGCTTGAAGAAATAAGAAATGAGTCCTATGATGACGCATGGAGGCAAAAGAAGATGACGAAAACCCGCCACGATCAGAAACTCGTTAACAAGCATTTGGAGGTCGGTAAGTTGGCTCTAGTCTATAACTCGAGATTGAAACTTTTTCCAGGAAAATTAAAGTCAAGATGGAGTGGCCCATTTTTGATTAAAGAAATCAATGAGTTCGGAGCGGTCAACCTTTACGACGAAAGACGAGACGTAACGTTTCAAGTTAACGGGCACCGAGTAAAATTATATCGTGATGGAGAGGCAACGAGTCAAGATCAAGAGATATCGAAGATAGTGGACCCGCCTCCTATTATAAATTAACCGCAAAAACTTGCGTCGAGCAAGCGACGTTAAAAGATGCGCTTCTTGGGAGGCAACCCAAGCTATTTTATTTTCTAACCTTTGAATTTCTTTTTAGTTATTTCTTTCTTTTTCTATTTTCGTGTATTTTATGCCTATGAAATAGGATTTATTTTGTCAAGGAGAGATCAATTCACTGAACGGAATGCAGAAACTTCATTTTGGTGGCCAACGCGCCAGTCGCATCGATCGACGCAAGCGTCGACGCTGCCTGAGCGCGTGCGTCGACCGGCTGCGCGAAATTTGGAAATTTTGGGCTGCAATTTTGAGGACTTTTATTCCCAATAGGTAAGTGATTTTATGGGAATATTTTTCACAAAATTTGGCTGGTTTTGGGGTCAAGATCTATTACCTTAAGAGAGTTCTAAATAGATTAGGAAACTTAATATCTCTTCCCTTATTTATAATTCTGGTAAACCTAGGACTCCTATTTTCAAGTGCTTTTGATTCCTATATAAACCAATCCCCCTACACTCTTTATTTCATTATTCTCTTATGTTCTAAGCCTCCCCATAACAAATATTATTTAATTCTCCAAGCCTTTCAACACCATGAGGCCAATTCCACAAGAAACCAACAACCATGAGAATAGGTGGATGTTGAGGAAGGAGCATAAGGAGGAATTGGACCAGCTGCAAGTTGAGGTCGAAAAGATGAAGGCGAAGGTTGGTGATTGTCGTATGGACGAGGTCCATTACACCCTCCAAATCGATGCTTTGAAGGATCAATTGAGGAGAGCGGAAGAAATAAACAAAGGGTTGGGGGGACATGAATCTGAAACTAAGGGGCACCATCAGAGAATTGAGGGGAATTGAGCGTGATCTCAAAGAAAGCAAGGAGTATTCCGAGGAGCGTGATATGACCATAGACAAGCTTCACGACGAACTTCTCTTGGCTAGAGAGACAGTTGCGATTTTATTCAAGCAAAATAATGATATGTTGTGGGGCGAAACTGAGTTTGCAAGTGAGATCGAGCTTAAGGACAAGCGCCTCGAAGAGAAAGAAGCCGAAATAAATGACTTGGTGATGGATGGGTTTACCCTCATACGAGAGAATCACGTCATCCAAGAGGAGAAATTTGTGCTCTTACGCCGAATTGAGGAGTTAGAGGCCCAAATCAAAGATCTAAAAGAGGGGAACGCGACAAACGAATGGAACATTAAATACTGGAAGCAGTGTTTGGATGAAGCTAACAAGAAGATTGCCGCACTAGAGAACTTACGCAAGGGATCCCCTTAGATTCGTAGGACTTGCCACTAGCTATTTATTTAAGTTTTTCCATTATCGAGTCATATGATTGTCCTCCTACTCTATCCTGTTTATTTTATCATAATTTCAATTTTATTCCGTTGTTTAAGTGTTTTGAATTAGCATTAATAAAACTTTTATTTTTTTCACGCCCTTGTTTTTACGTATTTCTTTGCACCATGGACGTTTTTTTATTTTTCTTGAGAGAATGTGTAGTTATCCATGGTTAAAAATCATTTAGCGGAGAGGTTAACCACTGGAAGACAAGGTGACAATCAGCGGCGTCAATGGTGCGCATCGGCCGACGCATTCTGACATTAATCGACAACCATTTTGCTCGTTTAAGGAACAACGGCCTCTTGCTCTGCCGTTTGCTGAGGGGCTGTAGCAGCGATTTATTATGTTTTATTATTGCTGATGAACGTTATTTACTTTTTTTATTTTTTACGTTTATTTCTTATTTGTTGTATTTCGGATGTTTTCGGGTTGGGTTAGGTCGGTATTTTCGAGGAGCATTGGTCCTCGGAAAATAGTGCCCTCGAAAATCCCTCGGTATTACCTTCGGTAATTATGGCGGTAAATATTGGCGCCTGATTTCCGAGGGGAATATATCCCCTCGGAAAAAACCGAGAGCTTTTCTTTCCCCTCGGTTTTCCCGTCGGAAAATTGCAGTTTTTTTGTAGTGGACCAAGCCTATGATTCATGTATATTGTAAATTTACAATTACATTTATACTTCAATTTATCATTTGGCTAAGATCACTTAAATTCTTTTAGTTTTTAAAGGTGGCTAACACCAATTGGAGTCCCATAATGTAACAAAAGCTACCATAGTAAGATCTTGAATATGTTCACTTCTTTTTTTTTTTTCATAAAAAAAAAAAGCCATATTCGAACCCAGAGAGGCACCACCGCTAGTCTGATATGGAGACAACATAGGTCGGTTCAAGAGTCTATCCTGCTTCAGGCCATCTTGTTCAGTTAAAACGAATTGTTTTCGGCAGAAAGATGATGGTGGAGTATGATAGAAGTATGATTGAAAATTGTGTGCAATTTGAAAATTTACGTGTGATTGATTGCTATTTCTGCGCTTAATTCTGTTTGTATGACATGCCTGTCAAAGTTAGCTAAGTATGATTTGAGGTTTTTGTCTTTGAGCATGTATAAGTGCATAAATTTTTCAAAATTTATTATTTATTATTTATTATAAAATGGTACTTGGACGCAATTGATTTCGCAAAACCTTAAAAGCAGCGTCAATTCAAAACTTTTCATGCAAAAAGCCGGTGAGTAACCTGAGTGATTATCATCTTTGTATGTGCTTGAATGAGTTCTGTTTTGATATCTCTTTGAAATCGATGTGTGTAGATAGCTTTGAATATGACGATAAGGCACAGAAAAAACCCTTATTCCGACCATATTCATATACATTAGCCACTATAAATTCCGAATGAGCCCTTCATATCCAAATAATCCATGCCTATAGCCATGAGTGTTTTTGAGTCGACCCCTACAACCCATTAAAAGCGTGGGGTAGGAGTTCGTTAATTTTTACTGGTTATTAGAGTTTTGGGAATTTTATTAGGAATTTATGATTTTATGAACTTTTGTAAGATCACCATCCGAAAAAATGTATATATATTATGAATGACCCCATTAAAAAGAATAAAAGGGGGATTAAAAAAAAAAAATATATATATATATAAAAGAGAAATGAAGGATGGTGAATCTTGGTTAATCGTGTTGCCTATGCGCTTTATAAAGGCTCGAGTTCTTATGAAGCCTAATGTTTAAAAGGCAAAGTTTTGAGTTTTAATAAGGAAGCATTAACAAGATTCAATTGTATTTAAGTCGGTTTTTGGGTTACGAGTTGAGAAATAGCCTATGTTTGAAGGTTATGTTATGAGTGTTTAGTGAGGTTTTCTTTATGAATGAGGTGAAGCAAATTGCTTCGTGATTAGTTTAGGTAGAGTGAGTTATTTATCACATTATATCGTGAGTTAGACACACGACTTATATTCCATACCCGTCCAAAGAGCCTTACATTACAACCCGAAAAGACCTTGTCCGATTCTTTGTTGGTTACACACTTAAATGCGATGGAGAAGTTTTTTATTTTCGGTGCTTAATTATTGTGCATGTATTGATATGATTTGAGCGTATACATGTCCCATGCAGAAAATACTTGAGTGCTTTGAGCATACACCCTATATATTATCCTTGTGAGGATGCATGAATTTGATTTTGGAGCGACAATGTAATAAGGGTGGAGTGTTTGAGGTTGCGTCATATTTATCTATATTTTCAAAATTATCTATGTAGCATCGCACGACTCATTGCTTGGACTGATTTTCATTCTTGCTATACTTTGAATCTATCATTCGTTCGAGGACGAACAAACCAATAAGCGTGGGGTAGTTGATTAGCACATATTTGTCCTTGTTTTTATTAGCTTTTTAGTTCGTTTTTCTATTTGTTTTTGGTATAAGTTGGATAGTTTAAGATTAATTCCATATTTTTATACTTTTAGCTTATTTTACCATATTTTGATCGTAATAAGTAAGAATAGGTGATTATTCGTTGTTTTTCACCTTACAGCTAAGTAACCGAAAGAGCTCGACGCATAAATGGATGAATTCTGATGTTCGAGAATCGAGAATGAGCTTTCCGGTGAAAGAGTAGTAGAAAGATCGAGAGAACAAGACGTGCAGCAAGCTGCATTGATCGACGCAGGCGTCGACGCGACTCTGCCCACGTCGGTCGACACTAGTTCGACGCCAAGACGACGTAACTCTCTGAAGCATTGATCCAAGGTGCGTCCGTCGATGCACAAGTTGACGTAACTCTCTGAAGCATCAATTCATGACCGCGTCGGTTCACGCCCATGCCCTGTCGACGTGAGCGCACCATACGCATCGACACCAAGCCCCAGCTCGCGTCGGTCGATGCGACGTCGACATGACAGCCCAGATACGGATTTTAGGGTTTCTTATGCTCCAAGCCAAGGGAAAACTATAAAAGCCCTTCTCCAAGTCCATCCCAAATATATATGATACCCACTACAACCCTACTTACGCTCCTACAGCTCTTAAACAACGCACCTTACGTTCCATAACAACGTTGAGGATCGAGTTCGAAGAATCAAGAGTCACAAATTCTGAGTACAACCCATTAGTTCGTGATTTGATTCTCGGCCAAGATTCGCGCAACCTCTCCGGATTAGCTGGAGATTTTACTGCAATTCTTAGTTTAAATAAGTATTCTAAACTCTTAATTTGCTTTCTTAGTTTAATTTA
This sequence comes from Phtheirospermum japonicum, assembly GCA_014905375.1. NCBI lineage: Eukaryota > Viridiplantae > Streptophyta > Magnoliopsida > Lamiales > Orobanchaceae > Phtheirospermum > Phtheirospermum japonicum. The sequence continues at coordinate 69,701 of BMAC01000700.1, forward strand.
TGCGATTAAGTAGTAGCTTTTCAATAATTGTTTTCAAATCATTTCATGTTTTAAACCCTATATACTTTTGGTATTCAGATTCGTAATCTTTAGTTTAATTAATGTTTGGTTGTTATTCATGTTAGACAATTCGTTCCGTTTATCTTATGCTTTAGATAAATTGCTTTTCGATTAAACTAGTGATCTTGTTTAGTTCTTAGATTAATTTCTCGAATTCGCATGCTCTAAGTTGTTGAATTAATTTGCATAGTTTTAATTTATGTTCATGCGTTTCAATTCCTTAGATAATCAAACAATCAAACCCCCCCTTCAATTTGTATAAGTTACTTGAAATTGAACAAACTATTTGAGATTCCGATTGTATGTTCCTCGATAGACGACTCGAGTCAACTTTGCCAACCTACACGCGACCCCGTTCTCTTGCGGGCAAGCTATTGAATTACTGGCAAAAATTTATAAGTAGGAAACACAAAGGCTTGAATCAGTGGTGTACTCTGATGTATGCCAAATTGTCGGGTCACCCGACTTGGAAAATGGTACGCGACAATCGACCAGCAGATCAGTGGGCACTGAATTAGCCAGTTTTCAGTCAAACATCTTTCCCCCAGTACTTGTATCTCCGGTGCATCCAAGTCGTAGGGTTCCTATGTCCACTGCACATTTGAATAATCGTCATCAGTTTGCACCATATTATCAATATAAGCAATATTTATTCACTACTCTAACTCTGCCTTGTTCAACTGATCAAGTGACTCCCGAAATATTCGTAGCTTATTTCTAGAGCTCCGAGTATAACTATACTCCGCAATCCACATGCGATAACATTCATGGAAGGTTATTGAAACAGAAATGATTACTAATAGCTGTATAACTAGTATTGCCATTAAAATTATACCTAGCACCATACGGCGGTACTGGCAACGTGACGTCTTCGACTGCATCATAAATGGTCTGATGAAGATTGAGAGAACTGCCCGTGGTATGTGGTCTGACAGATGAAATTCGTGACCAAGCCCAAATCCGCAATAAATCCAGCGGACCGCTGATCGTCTTCTTGTCATCTTCCACCGCATTACACATCTGACGATATAAATGTGCTAGCACAACACTACCCCAGCTAATACCCGATGCCGTGTCATCATCCTAAAAATGACGTAGGTAGGTTACGGAAACATAATTGTTCGTTGTGGTTGGAAAAAACAACGAACATAAGAGTAAAAGTGCAATCCCATGAGCGTACTGCACGACCTCGTTCTGCGGCGTGTCATCGTCTGGACGTCGTCTACTGAGGTGCTCACTCAACGTCTTCAGTTTCAAACGACTCGCACCTTTCATCTGCACCTCATAAGAAACCCTATGTAATACCTAATGTACTCCGCCTACATCATCCCTGCTCCACTCCTCGTCATCGTCGATCATCGGGGCACCTTCAATCGGAAGACCCCAAATAACAGCCACATCCTGGAGAGTGATCGTCGCCTCTCCCACGGGCAGATGAAACGTATGCGTCTCGCGGCGCCATCTCTCAACTAGTGCGGTGATCAAATGGCCGTCCAGCTTCGTAACCGCCCCATAACATGCGACACCGTAAAATCCCCAGCGATGTAGCACAGACATAGCTCAAGGATGAAGACCATTACGCTCGTCCCATAAAATATGACCAGCTGCCCGCTTCACCGTCAGAACCCCATCTATACGACCACCTACAACGCTGCTCGATCTATGTAGACTCTATCGGCTCAAGAGCGATGATGCCATCTGTAGGATAGTTACATAGAAACGAGGATGAAATATTAGACGAATATTATTATTATTATTATTATTATTATTATTATTATTATTATTATTATTATTATTATTACTCTTGTTGTCCTTAATATTATTCTTGTTGTTGTTGTTGTTATTGTTCCATATAAATGAGATAAATATATATTTTTAACAAGGCAAGTGCATATAATATAAAAGAAATACAACATCAAACCCGAATATTAGTTAGGGAATTCATACAACAACAATTATTAATGTTCAAAGCAATGTGAATTACAACTTCTAAAAGTGCTAGCGAATTACAACAACAGACTAATGGAAAGATCATCGCCATATCTAACATCAATGCCTGGAACCAAAACGTCCACCGCCTTATGAGAAACTAGCCACATCTTGTGCATGGTATCGTTGTATTTCGCGTACTTGGGCTTTGTCCTTTTCGTTGGGGATTCTACTACCCCTGAGTCGTCCAACGGTTCGCTGCCTCCTCATGTGTGGATCATGAACTAATTCAAAACTTACCTCATTCCAGTCCTCCGCATCGGGCAACGGTTCAAAAGCCCCGGTAGAGTATGTACGTAGGTACGCTGCAGTGCTGTAGTACTCTTGGACGCACTACGCCAAAAAAGCATTCAGATAGCGCCTGTCAGATAGCGCTTTAAATTACTAGTGCTATCTGAAAAAATCCGAGACTTTTATACAACGCTTTATTAAGTATGCGCTATCTAAAACATATTATATATTCACTATACATAGCACTTTTAATGTCAAGCGCTATCTGAGTGCAGACAGATTTTTGAAAGAGCGGTTTATATGGGAAGCGCTATGCGAACAACTGCTTTTTATATAGCACTTAAAACATGAAGTGCTGTCTAGAAAATTATTCAATATTAAATAGCGATTTAATAAAGAAGTGTTATCTAATTATTTTTATTAGATAGCATTTCTATCTGAGGTGAATTATAAACAATAGCGCTTATTGCAAAAAGTGATCTGCCACACCTTAAAATTTGATACATAATAACGCTTAATTAATGTTATGTGAATATTTACATCTATTGAAAAAAAATTCGGCAGACTTTTTCCCTATACCTTGCAGATCCCATTTTGACAAAACCCTCCTCCACCGCTAGCCACCGCCACAACCACCGCCACCGCAAGCCTGGAATTGTGGTAAGGTTTGTCTCTCCCCCTCCCTTCTCTCCTTTTCTATCTTCCTCACTCCATCTCTCTCTCTCTCAATATGTATTGCACTTGCAACTCCCCGTGGCTCGCTACTCTGAAGAAATAGTTGGCGCCCCAGTTGGCAAAATTGGTTCTGCTCCTAACAAATTCTCAGTAGAGATATATGCATTTTTGTCGATATCGAGTCTACCCAACAAAGCAAATAGGTCAGTAGCGGAAATTGGGTGGTGGGAGGTTGTGAATAGGGAAGTCTAGCCTGACCAACATCGGAAATGAATTACTAATTATAAAGAAGAATCTAAACAGCAGAAGAAGCAGAAAAGTTTTCCTGAATATTTTGGGAGTAAATTGAGCGTTTGATCACATCTTAGCCCTTTCGATGGCATTGAGATCGATTTGTCGGGTCTTGAAAAGGAATAATTTTCTGTCACTGCTACGTAATTCGTGCTCACATTTGCACTCCCATTCTACCAGCTTCGGTTAGTCTTCACTTTGTTAGACTCACTCTTTCTATGGAATTATATACGAGATATGTTTTTGGGTTGTCAATTCTAGTATGTTACCTTTTTCTTTGTTGGCTATATGATTATGTGGCGTTTACAGGATTTAAGGAAGTTAAAGAGGAAGAAAAGAGTCAATTGGTCGGGAATGTGTTCACAAGCATCGCATCTAGTTATGATATCATGAATGATGGGATGAGTGGTGGCCTGCATAGATTATGGAAGGAGAGGTTGGACTTCCCTTTCTTTCACCCCGATTTGATTAATGGATGATGAGCTAAGTTATTTGTTTTTCTTTTTAAGTTAAATATGGTTATATGAGTTCATTTGGTTTCTTCAAATATTGTAGATTGGTTTCTAAGTTGAATCCTTTTCCGGGGATGAAGCATCTTGATGTGGCTGGTGGTACAGGTGAGTTTACAGTTATCTTAAGAACTTGTGTGATAACTATGTACAATGTTCAATAAATTAGGAAGATGGAATGTATTTTTTAAGCTGTTAGAAGTAGTGAATGATGAAATTTCTCGCGTATTGATATGATTTGGACTATGCATCTCTAGGTCGTTAACATCCTGAAATTTCTTCCCACTTATTTGATTCTCCATACATAATTCTTTTTCCTTTCTTATGGACAGATGGACCCTGAAACGATAATGTGGTAACTATTTGTATTACCGTCAAAAGAATTTTAACAGTGAACGCATGTGAAAGTCGGAATGTTAATTTTGTTCTGGCCTTACCATTCTTTTCCTTCAAGGGGAAAATAAATTAATTAATAAAATAATTCTTCTTTTGACAGTTAATGCTGTTTGATTGTCAAATTATATTCTTGAGCAAGGAGCTTTTTATAATTTACAGGGGATGTGGCTTTCAGAATCCTGGATAGCATAAATAGCGTTGGACGTAGAGCCATGAGAGATATTCACGATGATAATGTACTGGATGAAACTCAAATCTTTGTCTGTGATATTAACTCGAATATGTTAAATGTTGGCAAAAAGAGGGCCCAAGAGAGAGGTAAGTTATTGACCTGTTTTCTGTACTCCACCTACAGAAAATGAAAGTTCATTTCTCTGGAAAAATTTCTCTAAATCAGAATCATATTTATTTTAATTGGACCACTGCCCTTTAATGCATTCAGGTTTTGGTAACGATAAGTCCCTCGTTTGGGTTGAAGGCGATGCCGAGGCATTAAAATTTGAAGATAACTCGATGGATGGTTATACAATTGCTTTTGGAATAAGGAATGTAACACATATCGAAAAGGCTCTTGCAGAAGCTCATAGGTTATCTTCTGTTTCTATGCTCCATGAGTGTCAAAGTGACTCTTATGATTCTTACACAGTACAATATTCTTTATTATGTTGACTATATATATATATATATATATATATATAGGCCAAAATGCAGAATTACTCCACCAACTTTGTGCAGTTGGGGATTCTGGTCCACCAAATACACGGGTGGCGATTTTAGTCCACTAATTTAAAAGAAATCGCACATTTAGTCCATTTCTGACCTGGAATTTGAATTTTGGCCAGAAATTGGATTTTGACCCGATTTTAGGGGATTTTGACCGACCAACATGCCACATATGTGTGCTGACTTAATTTTCATTTTAATTATAAAAATTAATAATGCCATGTGGGTATTTATTAAAACAAAAATAATAAAATAAAGTCAAAAAAAACAAACAAACAAAGAAAAAACGAAGAAACTTGTCGGCCCGGCTCCTAAGCGTTTGAAGAAACTTCTCATTGTCCTCCTCAACAACACTCAAAATCCTATCAACCAGCTGCTTCTTCTCATCAGAGCCCAGCCTTTTCACGTTAATAACGCTAACTCTAACCGTCCTATCTTCCAGAACATTCCTCAGCAAGCCCTTCCCGAGCCGATCTCGAGTCGGGAGCCGCTCGATCGCCGCCCAGCGCAGCTCCTCCTCGTTATCATTCTCTCTGTGACTGCGGCTGAAGATGTCGGGGCCTTGCTGCCACACGTGATGGCCCGAAGACCCGAAACTCGGACGGCCACTCGAGACTCAGGCCAGATTGTCACCCGCCAAAGCATTCGCCATTTATTTAATTTAATTTCAGATAATTCGTCAAACTTGTTGAGGTTTTTGGGAAAACCTGATTGTGGTTTTATATATAGATGGATAGATGTGGGAGGAGTGCTAATTTTCAATTGGTCAAGAGTTTGAGTTTGGGGGTTTGGGTTTTCCATAGGTATTATGAATTATCCATGGTCGCAAATTAGAGATAATGACGGGATTAGTTGAGAGAATTACTTAGAGATAATCTAATAACTGGATTAGTCGCAATCACTCTTAGCAGATTAGTTGAGAGAATTGCAATAGAGGATCTGAATGCGGATTCTTCTTTTTTTTTACTTTATTTTATTATTTTTGTTTTAATAAATACCCACATGTGACATGTCATTATTAATTTTTATAATTAAAATAAAATTTTAAGTCAACACACATATGTGGTATGTTGGCCGGTCAAAATCCCCCAAATTGGGTCAAAATCCAATTTTCGGCCAAAATTCGAATTTCAGGTCAGAAATGGATTAAATGTGCGATTTCTTTTAAATTAGTGGACTAAAATCTCCACCCGTGTATTTGGTGGACTAAAATCCCCAACTGCACAAAGTTAGTAGACTAATTATGCATTTTGGCATATATATATATATATATATATATATATATATATATATATATATATATATATATATATATATATATATATATATTTGTTTATTTTATGTTGGAGGAGGGTGGGCTCTACTGATTCTGATTGTTGTTGATATATGTTATCAATACTCATTAATTTATTTGATAACAATTGCATTTTACTAATAATTTATATTGTTTCATTAGTCACATTCAAATGGAAGATTCTAGATATAAAATCCTAGCCGATGCCCAATTTTAAGTAATGTTACAACTATATTCTTATATTTATTTTTTCAGGAACCAACTATTTAGGTTGCGATTGGATAGCATTTCATTTTGGGACTTTTCTTTTTGAGGGAGATTAGAGATGAAATTTTATTTGAAATGAGAATGATGAATTTTGAAAGCATGAATGGATGTGAGTGAAAATGTATGATGAAAGTTGATTTGATATTAATAGAAAAAGTAAAATAACAATTGGATATCATTGGCAATTAAGAATATGTCAGTGAGTGAATAGTATAAGATATGAAAAGCTGTGTTATAATGTTTAGCGATTTGATAGTTTTCACAAAAAAATGAGTTGAAGTGATTGATGGGGAAAAAAGTGAAAATAAGTGAATAGTGTTACTATTATTATTTTATTTTTTAAACTCACGAAAATTCATTTTGGACAAAAAAACATGTGGTGAGAAAATCTCATTTTGAAACAAAGTCCCTTTACTCTTTTATATATGTGATATTTCCTGTTTTGTGGGCTGTCTACATTCTCCACTTTCATTTTTCTGGAAAATCAATGCCATTTTAATTTGTTAACCTGTCTTTGTTTATATGCAGGGTACTTAAACAGGGAGGCAGATTTCTCTGCCTTGAACTGAGCCATGTGGAACTTCCAACTTTTAAAGACTTGTAAGTATTACAAATGTACCTTATGATATGGTCTCTCCTTTACTCATACTGTTGACACTGTTATGTTATCATGTATCATCATTAATGGATAATTAGTTCTAAATGTCACCATTGCAAACTTGGGTTCTCTTAGTGACAAGGTCGAGTATGAAGATCTTGCTGGAGGGTTGTTGCCATCCATTCTGGGATGAAGTTTTAGGATTACTGTAGTTTTCCATATCGTATCCCCTGTTAATGAAACTACAGTAGTTCTGCTTTCTGTTGCTTCAATGTATAATTTCAGTAGTTCTGCTTTCTGTTGCTTCCACATGTATCATTTCAATAGCTCTGTGATATTACGATGAGCATGAATGGTATAGTATTCATTTATCGCATTTAATATTTTATACTTAGCAATAAACCCATTTTTTACTTAGATATGTTGTGTGGATACTCTTTGTTATTGTAACAATCAATTTCTTATACAGGTTGTATCAAGTAGTGATTACGAGGATAATTGCCCAAGAAATAGTCCCAGAAATCGATGTTAGAATTTGATATTCATCTTGATGTTTTAGCATAGATACTTATAACATAAGTTAGATTGTTTTGGAATCGTCGTGATGATTTGGGAGTATGTCACAAGTCGTACTACATACATTTAGTGGATTATTTGCAGTACATGAATTGTTGAGTTTTTGTATTTATGATCAGTTTTACATTTTCCATAATTAACTGCAGGTTGTAGGTTGTGTGTAGGTTTGTGGTTTTGTGCAGGTTGTGTGGTGTTCCGGTGAACAGAAACTGGAAAAGCTTATATATAATATACATAGCGCTTATTTAATTAAGTGTTGTATGAAAAAAGCACTCAGTTAACGCTTTTATTGTGTATGCCCTATAAGATAATAAATATTAGATAGCACTTATATGTGTAAGCGCTATAAGAAAATAAACGATAGATAACACTTTTCTGTTTAAGTGCTATAACAAAAGAGTATTCAAATAGCGCTTCTAAAAATCACTGTTATCTGAAGAACTGTCAGATAGTGCTTATTTTTCTAAGTGCTATACAATATTAATGTTTAATAGCGCTTTTCTGAGTGGTGGGCATTATGGAAGATGCTCGTACAATAGCGTCTTCTACTAAAGCGCTATCTAAGTATACCATTAGATAGCGCTTTTAGAAGCGCTATCGTAAGGAACAGATACTCAGATAGCGCAAACACAGATAGCTTCAAAGCGCTATCTAAAGAAGAAAATAAGCGCTATCTGAATGCTTTTTCGGCGTAGTGACGTAAACACGAGGATCCGCTCTAAATTCGGTACACGCCTTTATTGCATAAGAGCACGGAATACCACTGCTCACCCATCTACCACATGAGCACTCTGCTCTCGACAAGGAAACTCGAAAGACTCGACTACGAGCTCCTCTGCTGACCTTCACAGAGATTATATCCGTTTGTGCCGCCCAATTAAAGCCCGTAACATGGTAAGATGACCCTAACTGTTGTCTTACTCTGAATAGGTTATATATCTTATCAGTCCAAAATTTTTGCATGTTATGGACTCTTGTCGCATCTTTCAAACGATCATAGAAATTTTGAACACTTTGAAGAAATGTGATTCGGGCGATGGTAGTTATTGGGAGCCGTCTACCACGCTTCATCACTCCATTGATTCACTTGGACATGTTGGTCGTGAGGATGCCACGCCGTTTGCCGCCGTCATGGGACAATGTCTACTTGCTCTTATCAATGCCATCCAAGCACGCAAATGCATTCGGATCAAGCGCCTTAATCTGCTCCATTATTTTGTGAAAGACTGCAACCCTGGGTTCTGCTCCAGCTTTGAAACACATATCCTTCAATTTCATAGATTTGGCATGCGTGTTGAAGTTAGAAGAGACATGTCGCAAACAAAAAACGTTAGAAGAGAAGGCCAGAACTTGTTCTAGTGTACTGAGTAGTCCGGCATTCCGGTCAGATATAAGATAAACTCCTTCTATGTCGCGAACAATATATTTTGCAACCATGTGAAGGAACCAATGCCACGAGCTGTAACTCTCTGAATCAACAACTGCGTAAGCTAGTAGCAAGACTTATTGGTTGGCATCAACTGTAACTGCCATCAGCAACGTGTGCTTGTACTTTCCAACCAAAAAGGTTCCATCAATACTAATCACCTTACGACAATGTCTAAAAGCCTCGATACATGGTCGAAATGCCCAAAATACAAATCTTAACCTGTGCACATTGGGTATGCCAGAAGATTTGTGTAGCCACTCGAACATAGTCCCCGGGTTGTACATCTGCAAGGCCTCCATATATTTTGGTAAATATTGGACCGACTGCTCCCACGTCCCGTACACATTTTCACGAGCCCGCTGTAAACCTTGCCACGCCTTGTGATACGGCACAAGGTAATCATGTTCTTGTTTGACAGTCTACTGGACATGTAAGGCGCTATATAATGGATCCTGCTCGACGTGGCTGGTAATGAGCATAGCAATCATATTTTTACACAAATTGGGGTGATATTTACGTGTAGACGATGCGAGACATCTGTGCTCAGAATCCAATCTTGTGATTGCCCAAGCACCCTTCCATTTCCAAAAACTAGCGCGGAGCCACCATCCACATTCGGATGATTCGTTCATATCTACATTATTCTCACCAAATGAATTCGACATGCAAACAACTTTCCAAATTATAGGATTGCTTTCTACCACTCTACGAACACTTGGCGACGCGCACAGAGTAATCTTTGACAGCCCACATCAAATGTCTTTTATCTCTTAATATCATGCCTATTCTCAACACTCCTTCGTCTTTATTGTAGTACAAGTTCGGTTGAGGGACACCAATAGAATCAATAGGAACGTATTCGTATACGTGATCGAAAAATGGTATGTTCTTGTACAGTGCTGATCCTCTATCCGCTCGTTTATGGGCTGTAGGGGCAAGTTCATCCAAGGTAGGTTCAAAAGGACCTTCAACTAGTACGCTACCCCCAACTGAAAGACTTCCTCGTCAGTTTCATGACCATCATCATCTAGTTCATCTAAACCATTTTCAGAATCGCTTCCTTCATCTGGTCCGAAGCAATCGGCGGGGTAGTCCGGGATCGACGGTGAGGGATGATGCTCGGTGGAATCTACATTTGCATATCCAATCTCGTCTCGTAGAATTGATGCATACATGTTATATTCATTGCCAGAAGACATATTCGCCATATGTGTGCTTAATTCTAAAAATATAAATAAATTCATATATTCACATAATTAATAACTTCTTATAAATTCAAATATTCACATAATTAGTCATTTCTCACAAAATAAATAAAATCAAATATTCACATAATTGATAATTACATCACAAACAAATAAATTCAATTTTTCATATAATTAATAATTTCTCACAACATTAATAAAATCACATATTCCCGTAATTCATAGTTTTTTCACAAGCAAATAAAATCAATTTCCATGAACAATTAACAAAAAAAATTGAAGGTAACGATTAGCGTAGATTTGTCCTTATTTTTATTAGCTTTTTAGTTTGTTTTTCTATTTGTTTTTGTTATAAGTTGAATAGTTTAAGCTTAATTTTGTATTTTTATACTTTTAGCTTATTTTAGCGTATTTTGATCGTAATTGATGCAAATAGGTGATATTTCGTTATTTTTCACCTTACAGCTAAGTAACCGGAAGAGTTCAGCGCGTAAATAGATGAAGTTCGATGTTCAAAAGTGGAGAACAAGCTTTCCGGTGAGCGAGTAGCAGAAAGATCGAGAAGACGAGAGAGACTCTCAGTACCGATGCAAATCCTGCCCACGACGGTCGACGCTCTATCGATTCAAGCCGACGCAACTCCTTGAAGTGTCGATCCAAGAGTGCGTCTGTCGATGCCAAGCTAACGCAACTCTCTGAAGTGTCGATCTAAAACCGCGTCAATCGACACACCCGCCCAGTCGACGCGAGCACCCAGGCAGCGTCAACGCCAAGCTCCAGCATGCGTCAGTCGATGCGATGTCGACGTGGCTGCCCAGAAATGCGTTTTTAGGGTTTCTTGTGCGCCAAGACATGCTATATCTATAAATACCCTTCATATTTCAGATTTTCGGAAGACACATGACATCCTAGGGTATATGGGCTTAGAATAAACATATTTCCACATCTTATAATGAGATTTGAAGACCGAGATCAAGGATCGAAGAACGACGAGTTCGAGGCTTCAATTTCATGTTCGGGATTCAATCTTCGACCAAGATCAACGCTCAACTCCGGAATAGCTGGAGATTTTCATTACTTTTAGTAGTTCCAATAAGTATTCTAAACTCTTAGTTAATTTCGTAGTTAATTTCCTAGTTAGTTGTTTAGTTAATTTCTTAGTTAATTCTAGATTAAATCTCTGTTCTAAAAATCGCACTAGGCGCCACCAATCCGCCTACGATTTTCGAAAATCGGCCAAATAAATCATTGAGCGCCCCAGGCGCCGCCTAGGCGCCAAGACCAGTTTTTTTTTTTTTAAATTTTTGTCCTAAAACGACGTCGTTTTTGGCATATTTTTTGATTATTTTGATTTTGTAATGTATACTATGGTATTGTTATTTGACTAATGAACTTATGCATCTATTTGTTTTGGATTTTGAATTGAACAATAGTTTTAAACTTGTGAATTGTGACTTGTGATCATTACTTTTAATTTTGAATTGTCATAGATTTTATTGTGTAGCAATAGTATGTTGAACTATTAAATGGTTTGATGTAATTTTGTAAATCAGGGTATTTGTTTTCAAATTCTAGGCTCCGCCTAGGCCCCGTCTAGACCCCGCCTAGGCGTCCTAGGCGCTAGGCACTGGCCTGACGCCTAGCAGCCGCCTAGCGATTTTTAGAACACTGGATTAAATAATTAGTTCTTAATTTATTTCATGCTTGAATTTATTTTGGATATTAGATTTATATAGCTTATTTATGCGATTTGATTTATGTTTAATTCCCCGTTTTTAGATTCGTACGATACAATTGCTTCATGGTAGTTTCTTATATTCATACTTTTAAATTTGTTGCTATTAATTCCTAGTTCTTAAGTTCGAATAGTTTAGTTATTGCTCGTAGTTGATAATCTAGTTTAAGATAATTAGTTTAATTAGTTTTAAATTCAATATTGCTTTAGTTTTAATGATCAAATCAATTCTTCAAAAAACCCCGATGTACATGTATTTTATATTACTTGAGAAAAATATCCAAGATACCGAACAGTTGTCCTCGAGAGAATCGACTTGAGTCAAACTCACCACCCTACAAGTTCCTCGTACTCTTGCGAGCAAACTTACGTGTTTTTAAATTAAATATCTTAAAAGGGGTGCACAAAAGTTTGGATCAAAAATTTGGCGCCGTTGCCGGGGACAACAAGTAGGATTCAAGGATGTTTTTCATTTTATTTTCTATTTAGTCTTTATTTGTATAATTGCACTGGGTTTGGATTTTTTCCATTTGGTACGTTGAATTGTTGTTGAGTTTATACAAGGTAGACGATCACTTCAATTCAATCTTGCACCATTCTTTGACGACATCCATCGTGCGAATCCAGCAAGACCAAGACTCATTTTTTTCCCGAAAGCATTTCTTCGATAGCTACTAATATTGTGTGCGACGAAATTCCCAAAAATATGGATAGAAGAGGGAATCATGAGGACGATCACAATGAGTTATTCTATGCATTAAACAATGAGTTAACTTTACAACCTCCACGAAGACGTTGGGGAGAGTATGGAAGTGAACCGCGATACTTTGGAGGTCACAATCAACCACCAAACAATCGGGGCCCGCTACAACTAAGACAAGGAAATAGAGGAAGGAACGCTCAACATGACGAGGAAGTGTGTGACGATTATCCTGACAGACCAATCCCTCGACGAGAGTTTGTAGATGAATGGTTCGATGACCAAGATTACAAAGGAGATTGTGAGGCTGCCTATCATAGAGAGAGAGCGCCGAGACACCCCCGAGCACCTCGACAACGAGATTTGGCACGCCCGAAGGTTGTGCCTTATGGGTCTGCTATTGTTCTTGGACTGACTGCTAGAGAAGTAGAGATTAAACCGCATCAACTCAAATGACTTCCGACTTTTCACGAAAATGCCCATGAAGACCCCTTAGCATTTTTAAACTACTTTATCGATGAAGTAGGCAGATTTGTGGGTAATGGCCTTAACCTGGAGGAGATGCAAATGATTTTCTTCCCCTATAGCATGAAAGACAAGGCGAAGACATGGTTACTGTCCTTAGAACCAAGGTCATTAACTGATTGGGAGATGATAAGCGAGAAGTTCCTAAATCAATACTATTCGGCACAAACAACGGGGCAAATTTGGAGGCAGATTGCTAACTTCGAACAAGTGGAGGGAGAATTATTTCATGAAACATGGGAGCGTTACAAATCACTTTTACAAGCATGCCCCCATCATAGCTATTCCCCCGAGATAATTAATCAGTTTTTCTTTGATGGTTTGTCGCCCATGGGGAAGAGCCAAGTTGAAATAGCAGCAGGAGGAGATTTTGGTGATTTAACGGCCCGCGAGGCAAAACGAGTATTGGAGAAACTGAGGGAAAAATCTAGAGAAACCAACTCTCGGCCTCGTAAATTGAAAGTTAATGAGATTTCCATCCCTGATCCTGACTTAGATGATGGCAAATTAGTCAAAGCAAAGTGCGAAGAGATATTTGAGGGGAAATTGGCAGCTTGGAAGGCCGAGCGGTCAAGCAAGGCCTCTTTGAAGAAGACTAATGCGATGTGTCACCAATACGGATCCCCTGAACATTTAGCCGATATGTGCCCGTTCAACAACGAACAACACGAAGATGTTAATGCCCTCCAGAGTTTTTCTAATCAGGGGCAGCAACCCGCTAAGAGATTCAACGCGCAATATCCACCACCACATGCGTGAGCTCCATTGACACCACCTCAGAATAATTTCAAAACGCAAGGGAAGATGCATACCAAAGTTCAAATAGATGATCAGTTATTGGTTTGGCAGCAAAATCAAGTGGCTGAAACAATTAGAAACCAAGAGGGACTCGCCCAATTGGATTCACAAGTAAATAAGGTCGACTCAAGAATTGATGAACTTGTTATGACTATAGAGCAAGGGAAAAGGCATTCAGATATGATGATAGGAAAACTCTCGGCAACCATGACGACATTGTTGAACGATAAGAATATGCTTCCGAGTCAAACGGAGCAAGCCTCAGCTATTAATGTTCTGAGAAGTGGAAAAGAGATAGATAACGACATAGAGTTAGAGAAGGAAAATGACAAGAAAGAAGCCGAAACCCAACCACAAGTAGATGCAACCAAATCAGCCGATCTAATGCATAAATCTTCAAATCCAGATATTTCGGGGACGACAGCAACTGAAGACCCCATTGATTCCTAAAATGCACAACCAAAGAAGTTGAATTTTTATGATCATGTTCCATTCCCAAGTCGCCTACGTCCGGCCAAGGAAAATAGAAAATTCATGGAGCTATACAATTTATTGAAAAATGTTAATATTAACCTTCCCCTGCTGGAGGTGATAAAGACGATGCCAATGTTTGTGAAGTTTTTCAAGGAGCTAGCATCAAGTGAAAGGCGTTTGGCTGCAAATCAATATGTGGCTTGATAAGAGAGGTTAGTGATATATTTAAGAAACCATTGGCACCCAAAGAGAAGGATCCGGGGAGTTTTTGCATAACTATTTCTTTAGGGAATGGACGAACTGCAAGGGGGATGCTTGACCTTGGAGCTAACATAAATTTGATTCCCCACTCAATTTACAAGGAGTTTGACCTAGGACCGCTGAAGCCGACCACGATGAGGTTACAACTGGCGGATAGAACGATAAGGCTACCCTTGGGGATTGTGGAGGATGTCTTAGTACAAGTAGACAAGCTAGTTGTGCCAGTGGATTTTGTCATGATGGGCGTTGGTGACGTACAAAGCGAGAATCGAGAACATGCCATTTTGTTAGGACGTCCATTCATGTCGACAACGCGCACGGTGATCGACGTAAACAAAGGGAGGATGACTATGTCCGTCTTAGGCGAAACGGCGACGTTTTCACTTCAAGATATTCATAAGACTCCTGCACCATTTGTAAAGGACGAATGTTCTACTATTGATTTAGTAGATTCTTGCGTGAATGAACTCCTGAGCATTAGCACGATTGACAAGTTTGATAATGAGGATGGCAAGGAACACTTGAGCGGGGAGCATTTGATGGATTCTCTGGGAATTGAGCTATGGGATAATGTAGAGGCATTTGATGATGGATTGCCCATGAAGTCTGACGTGGCTAAAAATGAGCCAAAAGTAGATTTGAGACCACAACGAGTGACTCAAACTTTTGTGCACCCCTTTTTAATAAATTAATTTAAAACACGTCAGTTTGCTCGCAAAAGTACAAGGTAACTATAGGGTGATGAGTTTGACTCGAGTCGTATCTCTCGAGAAAACAACTATTCGGTATTTCGGATGTTTTTCTCAATTTACGAACTAAAGTAAAATACATGTACATTTGGGGTTTTAAAAGATTTTGAATTGATCATTATAACTAAAGCAATAACTAAACTAATTATTCTAACTATATTATCCACTACTAGCAATAATTATCTATAGAATGCTACGAATTAATTCTAATTAACGAAACTAAGAACATGAATATAAGAAATTACCACTAAGCAATGTATCATATGAATCTAAGATTAACGAATAACTAAGCATAAATCAATCGCATAAACTAAATTAACCAATATCCAAGCATAAAAATGATTAAACTAATTAAACTAGAATTAACTAAGAGATTAACTAAGAATTAAACTAATAATTAAACTAGAAATTAACAACTGAGTTAACTAAGAGTTTAGAAAACTTATTAAAACTAATAAAAGCATTAGAAAGCTCCAGCTATTCCGGAGTTGCACGTCGATCTTGGGCGAAGGTTGAATTCCGAACGCGAATTCGATGTTTTAGACGCGTTGTTCTTCGATCCTTGATCTCCGTCTTAAAATATCGTTATGAGATGTGGGATTATTGTTATTATAAGCTAAAATACCCTAGGAGGTCGTGTCTTCTCTTAAAAATCCAAAATATAGAGGGTTTATATAGATATTGCAAGACTTGGCGCACAAGAAACCCTAAAATCTGAATTCTGGGCCGTCGCGTCGATGGTGCATCGACGTAGTGTCGACTGACGCGTGATGGTGCTCGGCGTCGGTGCTGCCTGGGCGTGCGCATTGGCTGGGCGAGTGCGTCGACTGGGTGCGTTGACATCGACGCTTCAGCAAGTTGCGTCGATGTTGTGTCGACTGGGTGCGTCGACATCGACGCTTCAGCAAGTTGCGTCGACGCTGCGTTGACTGATGCGGATCATGGCTCACGTCTACGGAGAATCGATGGTCGTGTCAGTCGACGCGACTACGCGTCTGCCTCTGTCTCTCTTTATCTTTTGCTACTCGTTTCGCCGAAAAGCTCGTTCTCCTATTCTTGAACATCGAACTTCGTCTATTATGCACTGAACTCTTCCGGTTACTTAGCTGTAAGGTGAAAACAACGAAATATCACCTATTTGCATCAATTACGAATAAAATACGTTAAAATAAGCCAGAACTATAAAAATACGGAATTATGCTTAAATCGTCCAACTTATACCAAAAACAAATAGAAAAACGTACTAAAATATTAATAAAAATAAGGACAAATCTACTCTAATTAACTACCCCACGCTTTATTGGTTTGTTCATCCTCGAACAAACGATAACTTCAAAGTATAGCTAGAATGAAAATAAGTTCAAGAAAAGAGTCGTGCTATGCTACATACGTAATTTTGAAAATATAGATACAAGTCACGCAACGTCAAACACTTGACCATTATTACATTGTCGCTTCAAAATAAGATCATGCTTCCTCTCGAAGGATAATATATATAAGTACGCTCAAAAGCACTCAAGTATTTTTTGCATGGGACCTGTATACACTCAAATCATACAATTACACGCACAATAAATAAGCACCGGAAACTAATCTCTTTTCAATCGCAAATTAAGTGTGCTGTCAAAACTAAGAATCAGAAAAGGTCTTTACGGGTTGTAGTGTAAGTCTCTTTGGACGGGTGTGGAATATATAAGTCGTGTGGCTAATCGCTCACTCAACCTAATCTAATCGAGAAGCACATTGCTTCACCTCGTACAAAAGTAAAAAAAAGGCTATTCCTCAACTCAAAACTCGTAAACCGACTGAAAGCTCAAACCACTTAAGCACAATTGAAGCTTATAACATGCTTCTTACACAACTCTTGGCTTCTAAACATTAGGCTTCATAAGAAAATTTAAAAATAAAACACAAGCCTTAATTAGCGCGTAGGCAATTAATCAACATATCCACCATTCTATCTTTTTCTTTTCTTTTTTTTTTTAATTTCCCCCTTTATTATTTTTTCTATGGGTTATTAATCTTTTTTCTTTCTTTTATTTTTTTTTATTTTTTTTTCGGATGGTGGTCCTTAATTACAAAAATAATAAATTCCTAATAAAAATTTCCAAGACTCAAATAACCAATAAAAATACGAACTCCTACCCCACGCTTTTAATGGGTTGTAGGGGTCGTCTCAACAACACTCATGGCTATAGGCATGGATATTTGGCTATGATTGGCTCATTCAGAATTTATAGTGGCTAAAATTTATGAATATGGCCGGAATAGGGTTTTATATGTGCCTTAACTTCATGTTCAAAGTTGACTACACACAGCGGTTTCAAAGAGATATCAAGACTGAAACTTATTCACGTACATGCAATGATGATAAACACTCAGGCTACTCGCTGGCTTTTTTGCCTGAAAATTTTTGAATTGACGCTGCTTTTAAAGTTTTGCGAAATCGATTGCATCCAAGTACCATTTTACAATATAATAAATAATTTTGAAAAATTATGCACTTATGCACGCTCAAAGACGAAAACAAATAATCATACATAGTCAATTTTGACAGGCATGCCATACAAACACAATTAGCGATCAATCACATCAAAAATATGTATTTTAAAACAAAAGACATCAAATTGCACTAACCATACTCAACCACCCCCCTCCTTAAAAACTTGGCAATCTCCTGATTGTCATAAATATTAAAGCAAATGAGTAAGGGAGATAAGAAAACATCCCTGAAAATTTGATGGCCGAGTCTCTCTAAAAACGCATGTGCAATTATCTTTCATCTTAGATCGCGTGACT
This sequence comes from Phtheirospermum japonicum, assembly GCA_014905375.1. Lineage (NCBI taxonomy): Eukaryota > Viridiplantae > Streptophyta > Magnoliopsida > Lamiales > Orobanchaceae > Phtheirospermum > Phtheirospermum japonicum. Next base: position 87,985 of record BMAC01000700.1, read on the forward strand.
AGATTGTCCCGAACAAACCTATAAGAAAAAACAAACAAACAAAACATGATTGTGATCAATTTCTACGTTCAAGTTCTTGGTGGCACGTATTTTTGGATTTAAAACGATCGGATTGCGGCCAAGGTCGTAAATGGCTGGGCTGCAGCTCATCAAAAGGTTGCCGGACTGCGGCTAAATTGGGTCGGATTGCGCCCTCGATCGACGAAATCATCGTAATCCATGATTGCTGCGGTAAGCGGTAGGTTCAGTGGTTTATCGTCATCGTTAACACCTCGAGTGGAACTAGCGGTAAGGCCTTGCGGTAGCGAGCTACCGTTATACAACCGTTGTCCAGAATAAGCGATTTATCGTATTTTCTGCACATCAACACACACATAAACGTACCACGGCAATTGACACAATATAAAAATACAAAAATAAATAAAAGAAAACGAAAACTAACTAACGCTTGGGTTGCCTCCCAAGAAGCGCAACATTTAACGTCATATGCTCGACGCAATTGCTCGATCAATTTCTAGCTCGTGGTGGGTCCACGAGCTCCTTCTTGCTCCTATCTCGACTCTTCATATATTTCTCGTAATAAGGCCTAAGTCGATACTTGTGGACTTGGAATCCCATATTTGCACTCTCATCGTATAGAGTGGCAACTCCATACTCATCCATCTCCTTTATTAAAAATGGTCCACTCCATGCGACTTCAAACTTGGTTGGATCAAACTTACGACTGGAATTATACAGCACTAGTTGACCAACCTTGAACTTCTCGTTAAAAACTTCATTCGAATTCTTCTTCTTCGCTGTCCAATCCTTGCTATTAGCCTCTCCCTTTTTCTTCGTACATTTAAAATTCTTGTAGGGGTCGAGGGAAACACATCTTGAATGATTATACGGTGGCTTCGTCTCTTCTCTTGGCTCAAACTTCGAACGATTTCGTTGTGGTCTCAACTCCACTTTTGGCTTGTTTTTAGGCACGTTAAACTTCATGGGCAATTCATCATCAAATGCTTCTGCATTATCAAACTCTTCAATCGTGCCAATGCTCAAGAGCTCATTCGCGCAAGAATCTACTAAATCAATAGTAGAACAATCGTTCTTAACAAACGATGCAGGACTCTTGTGAAAATCTTGAAGTGAAAACGTCACCGTTTCGCCTAAGACGGACATAGTCACCCTCCCTTTGTTTACATCGATCACCGTACACGTTGTAGACATGAACGGACATCCTAACAAAATGGTGTGTTCTCGGTTCTCGCTTTGTACATCACCAACATCCATAATGACAAAATCGACCAGAACTACTAGCTTGTCTACTTGTACTAAGACATCCTCCACAATCCCCAAGGGTAGCCTTATCGTCCTATCCGCCAATTGCAATTTCATCGTGGTTGGCTTCAGCAGTCCTAGGCCAAATTCCTTGTAAATCGAATGGGGCATCAAGTTTATGCTAGCGCCAAGATCGAGCATCCCTCTTGCTGTTTGTCCATTCCCGAGAGAAATAATTATGCAAAAACTCCCGGGATCCTTCTACTTGGGTGGCAATGGTTGCTTAAACAAATCACTCACCTCTCTTATCAAAGCCACATGTTGATTTGTAACCAAACGCCTTTCCTTCGATGCTAGATCTTTGAAAAACTTCACAAACGCCGTCATTGTCTTTATCACCTCTAGCAAGGGGAGGTTAATATTAACATTCTTCAGTAAATTGTATAGCTCCATGAATTTTTTATTCTCCTTGGCCGGAAGTAGGCGAATTGGGAAGGGAACATGATCATAAACAGTCAACTTCTTCGGTGGTGTATTTAAGGAATCGATGGGGTCTTCAGTTGCTGTCGAATTCTTCTTCAATGCTCCCGGAAGTTGGGTCTCGGTCTCTTTCTTGTCTTCCTCCTTTCCTAGCTCGATGCAATTATCCACTTCTTTCCCGCTTCTCAGCACATGAATAGCCGAGGCTTATTCTGTTTGGCTTGGAAGAGTATTTTTCTCCTTCTTCAATGATGCCATGTCAGTTGCCAATTGTCCTACCATTAACTCCAATCTTTTTAGTCCTGATGAATTTTCAAGAGTGCTTTTGGCCATTTCAACCATCATCATTCTCAATTCTTTCATATCGTCTCGAACTCCCTTCATCTCCTCCTGAACATGTGTGAGGCCGTCTCGGTTCCGAATAGTTTCGGCAACTTGGTTCTGTTGCCAGACTAAAAGTTGATCAGTCGACTGAACTGTAGCAGGTGTTTGCATGTGTGGTGGTCTCTGCCCCAAATGTTGTTGATTCGAATAGTGCTGGATGGCGTTGACGACCCTCGTCGTTCATTTTTGAATGGGCACATATCGGCTAAATGTTCGGGGGATCCGCATTGGTGACACATCGCATTAGTCTTCTTCGAAGAGGCCTTGCTTGCCCGCTCGGCCTTCCAAGCTGCCAGTTTCTCCTCAAATATCTCTTCGCACTTTGCTTTGACTAATTTTCCATCATCTAAGTCAGGATCAAGGATGGAAATATCATTAACTTTCAATTTACGAGGCCGAGAGTTGGTTTCTCTAGATTTTTCACTCAGTTTCTCCAATACTCGTTTTGCCTCGCGGGACGTTAAATCACCAAAATCTCCTCCTGCTGCTATTTCAACTTGGCTCTTCCCCATTGCGACAAACCATCAAAGAAAAACTGATTAATTATCTCGAGGGAATAGCTATGATGGGGGCATGCTTGTAAAAGTGATTTGTAATGCTCCCATGTTTCATGAAATAATTCTCCCTCCACTTGTTCGAAGTTAGCAATCTGCCTCCGAATTTGCCCCGTTGTTTGGGCCGAATAGTATTGATTTAGGAACTTCTCGCTTATCATCTCCCAATCAGTTAATGACCTTGGTTCTATGGACAGTAACCATGTCTTTGCCTTGTCTTTCATGCTATAGGGGAAACAAATCATTTGCATCTCCTCCCGGTTTAGGCCATGACCTACAAATCTTCCCACTTCATCGATAAAGTAGTTCAAAAATGCTAAAGGGTCTTCGTGGGCATTTCCATGAAAAGTCGGAAGTAAATTAATTTGATGCGGTTTAATCTCTACTTCCTTTGCAGTCGGGCCAAGTATAATAGCAGACCCATAAAGCACAACCTTCGGGCGAGCCAAATCTCGTTGTCGAGGCGCTCTATCTCCCCTTGGCTCCCTAACTCGGTCATTAGCTCTCTCATAGTGGTCGTCATGCGCGTAATGGTGCTCGCGCTCGTATCTCCTTCCGAAATTATTTTGCTCGTAACCATGATCTTGATTCTCCAACCAATCATTCACGTGCCCTTGATTGTTAGCATACGCGTTATGCTGCAGAAAATCTTCATTCCTAATTGCCACGTTCTCGGTGTTGTGTTGGCGAATAACATTGTTGCTCATCTCTTCATTGTGCCTCACATTCGCCATGTTGGGTTGGTGACCGATTACGTTTTACTGCTGGTCGACTCCCTCGTTTCTCCCCGCATCTTGTCTCGCAATAATGGGGCGTGGTGGTGATCTTGGTGGTGAATCGCCGTTTCGAATCGGATTTGCTTCTAACATAATGTCGGAAGCTTGATCACGAGCGAAATCAGTTGCTGTTGAGGAATCGTCCTCGGGAAATAAAATGGGTCTTGGTCTTGGTGGATTTGAACGGTGGATGTTGTCAATGAATGGTACAAGGTCGCGTTGAAGTGATCGCCTTCCTTGCATAAACTCAACAATACATCAACGTACCAAATGGCAAAGACCAAGTAAAAAAAAGATAAAAATAAACTAATAAATCAAAAAGAAAATAAAACGAAAAACATCTTTAATTCCTACTCATTGCTACCCCGGAAACGGCGCCAAAGTTTTGACTCAAACTTTTGTGCACCCCTTTTTAATAAATTAATTTAAAACACGTCAGTTTGCTGGCAAGAGTACGAGGTAACTGTAGGGTGATGAGTTTGACTCGAGTCGTATCTCTCGAGGAAACAACTATTTGGTATTTCGGATGTTTTTCTCAATTTACAAACTAAAGTAAAATACATGTACATTTGGGGTTTTAAAAGATTTTGAATTGATCATTATAACTAAATCAATAATTAAACTAAAGCTATTTAAACTAATTATTCTAACTATATTATCCACTACTAGCAATAATTATCTATAGAATGCTACGAATTAATTCTAATTAACGAAACTAAGAACATGAATATAAGAAATTACCATGAAGCAATTGTATCATATGAATCTAAGAACGAATAACTAAACATAAATCAATCGCATAAGTAAACTAAATTAACCAATATCCAAGCATAAAAATGATTAAACTAATTAAACTAGAATTAACTAAGAGATTAACTAAGAATTAAACTAATAATTAAACTGGAAATTAACTATTGAATTAACTAAGAGTTTAGAAAATTTATTAAAACTAATAAAATCAGTAGAAAGCTCCAGCTATTCCGGAGTTGCACGTCGATCTTGGGCGAAGGTTGAATCCCGAACGCGAATTCGATGTTTTGGACGCGTTGTTCTTCGATCCTTGATCTCCGTCTTCAAATCTCGTTATGAGATGTGGGATTATTGTTATTATAAGCTAAAATACCCTAGGAGGTCGTGTCTTCTCTTAAAAATCCGAAATATAGAGGGTTTATATAGATATTGCAAGTCTTGGCGCACAAGAAACCCTAAAATCCGAATTCTGGGCCGTCGCGTCGACGGTGCGTCGACGTAGCGTCGACTGACGCGTGCTGGTGCTCGGTGTCGGTGCTGCCTGGGCGTGCGCATCGGCTGGGCGGGTGCGTCGACATCGACGCTTCAGCAAGTTGCGTCGACGTTGCGTCAACATCGACGCTTTAGCAAGTTGCGTCGACATTGCATCGACGCTGTGTCGACTGACGCGGATCATGGCTCGCGTCGACTGAAGAGGATCATGGTTCGCGTCGACAGAGCATCGACGGTCACGTCAGTCGATGCGACTGCGCGTCTGCCTCTGTCTCTCTCTATCTTTTGCTACTCGTTTCGCCGGAAAGCTCGTTCTCCTATTCTTGAACATCGAACTTCGTCTATTATGCGCTGAACTCTTCCGGTTACTTAGCTGTAAGGTGAAAACAATGAAATATCACCTATTTGCATCAATTAAGAATAAAATATGGTAAAATAAGCTAGAACTATAAAAATACGGAATTATGCTTAAATCGTCCAACTTATACCAAAAACAAACTACTAATAAAAATAAGGACAAATCTACTCTAATCAACGAGATCGTTCGAAGTTTGAGCCAAGAGAAGAGACTAAGCTACCTCATAATCGTTCGAGAAGTATCTCCCTCGACCCCTATAAGAATTTAAAACGTACAAGGAATGAGGGAAAGGCATATAACAAGGATTTGACGACGAAGAAGAAGAAGTCAAACAAGGTTTTTGATAAGAAGTTAGATGATTTGAGGCTCAAGGTTGGTCAACTAGTGTTATATAATTCCTATCGTAAGATTGATCCAACCAATTTTAAAGTAGCATGGAGTGGACCGTTTTTAATAAAGGAGATGGATGATTATGGAGTAGCCACTATTTACGATGAGAGTACAAAGACGAAAATCCAAGTCCACAAGCATCGAGTTAAGCCTTATTACGAGAAATATACGAAGAGTCGAGATAGAAGCAAGAAGGAGTTCGTGGACCCACCACAAGCTAGGAACTGATCAAGCAACTTGCGTCGAGCTTCCGACGTTAAACAAGCGCTTCTTGGGAGGCAACCCAAGCGTTAGTTAGTTTTCGTTTTTTTTTCTTTTCTTTTATTTTTGTCTTTTTATATTTTTTCAATTGCCGTGGTACATTAAAGAAAGTGCAATTTGATGTCATTGTTTTGAAATACATATTTTTAACGTGATTGATCGCTATTCCTGCGCTGAATTGTGTTTGTATGGCTTGCCTGTCAAAGTTGACTAAGTATGATTTGATTTTCATGTCTTTTGAGCGTGTATAAATGCATAAAATTTTTCAAGACTATTATATTGTAAACTGGTACTTGGACGCAATTGATTTCGCAAAACCTTTAAAGCAGCGTCAATTCAAAACTTTTTCATGTAAAAAGCCAGTGAGTAGTCTGAGTGTTTATCATCATTGCATGTCCTTGAATGAGTTTTGATTTGATATCTCTTTGAAACTGTTGTGTGTAGTTTACTTTGAACATGACGATAAGGCACAGAAAAACCCCATTCCGACCATATCCATATATTTTAGCCACTATAAATTCCGAATGAGCCAATCATAGCCAAATAATCCATGGTTATAGCCATGAGTATTTTTGAGTCGACTCCTACAACCCATTAAAAGTGTGGGGTAGGAGTTCGTATTTTTATTGGTTATTAGTCGTTCAAAAATAAAAACCTCACTTAACTCTCATAACGTAGCCTTTAAATTAGGCTATTCCTCAACTCGATACTCTAAACCGACTTGTAGCTCAAACCACTTAATCATAATTGAAGCTTATAACACGCTTCTTACACAACTCTTGCCTTTTAAACATTAGGCTTCATAAATAAAATAAACAATAAACACAAGCCTTTATTAGCGCGTAGGCAATTAATCAACACTATCCACCATCTTTTTTTTTCTTTTTTTTTTTTCCCCTTTATTATTTTTTTATGGGTTATTTATTTTTTTTCTTTCTTTTATTTTTTTTTTTTTTTTTCGGATGGTGGCCCTTAATTACAAAAATATAATAAATTCCTAATAAAAATTTCCAAAACTCA
>BMAC01000700.1:94737-138699 GCA_014905375.1 Phtheirospermum japonicum
GATGAGTATGGAGTAGCCACTATTTACGATGAGAGTACCAAAGACGAAAATCCAAGTCCACAAGCATCGACTTAAGCCTTATTACGAGAAATATACGAAGAGTCGAGATAGAAGCAAGAAGGAGTTCGTGGACCCACCACAAGCTAGGAACTGATCAAGCAACTTGCGTCGAGCTTCCGACGTTAAACAAGCGCTTCTTGGGAGGCAACCCAAGCGTTAGTTAGTTTTCGTTTTTTTTTTCTTTTCTTTTATTTTTGTCTTTTTATATTTTTTCAATTGCCGTGGTACATTAAAGAAAGTGCAATTTGATGTCATTGTTTTGAAATACATATTTTTAACGTGATTGATCGCTATTCCTGCGCTGAATTGTGTTTGTATGGCTTGCCTGTCAAAGTTAACTAAGTTTGATTTGATGTTCTTGTCTTTTGAGCGTGTATAAGTGCATAAAATTTTCAAAACTTATTTATATATTGTAAAATGGTACTTGGACGCAATTGATTTCGCAAAACCTTAAAAGCAGCGTCAATTCAAAACTTTTTCATGCAAAAAGCCAGTGAGTAGCCTGAGTGTTTATCATCATTGCATGTACTTGAATGAGTTTTGATTTGATATCTCTTTGAAACCGCTGTGTGTAGTTGACTTTGAAAATGACGTTAAGGCACAAAAAAAACCCTATTCCGGCCATATCCATATATTTTAGCCACTATAAATTCCGAATGAGCCAATCATAGCCAAATAATCCATGCCTATAGCCATGAGTGTTTTTGAGTCGACCCCTACTAACCCATTAAAAGTGTGGGGTAGGAGTTCGTATTTTTATTGGTTATTAGTGTTTTGGAAGATTTATTAGGAATTTATGATGTTATGAATTTTTGTAATTAAAAGACCACCATCCTGAAAAAAAAAAAAAAAAAAAATTAATAAAAAATAAAAAAAAAAAAGACCCCATAAAAAAGAATAAAGGGGGAAAAAAAAAAAAGAAAAAAAGAAGGGATGGTGGGATAGTGTTGATTAATTGCCTACGCGCTAATAAAGGCTTGTGTTTATTGTTTATTTTCTTAATGAAGCCTAATGTTTAAAGAGGCAAAAGAGTTGTGTTAGAAGAAGCATATTATAAGCTTCAATTGTGTTTAAGTGGTTTGAGCTACAAGTCGGTTTTAGAGTATCGAGTTGAGGAATAGCCCAATTTAAAGGCTACGTTATGAGTGTTAAGTGAGGTTTTTATTTTTGAACGAGGTGAAGCAATTTTGCTTCGTGATTAGATTAGGTTGAGTGAGTTATTGATCACGTTAGATCATGAGTTAGCCACACGACTTATATATTCCATACCCGTCCAAAGAGCCTTACATTACAACCCGTAAAGACCTTTACCGATTCTTAGTTTTGACAACACACTTAATTTGCGATTGAAAAGAGATTGATTTTCCGTGCTTGTTTATTGTGCATGTATTTGTATGATTTGAGCGTATACACGTCCCTATGCAGCAATGCTTGAGTGCTTTTGAGCGTACACCCACGCATGGCTTCCTCTCAAAAGGGAAATATATATGCATGAATTTGATTTTGAAGCGAAAATGTAATAAGGGTGGAGTGTTTGACGTTGCGTGACATGTATCTATATTTTCAAAATTATGTATGTAGCAACACACAACTCATTGCCTAAGCTGATTTTATTTCTTGTTATACTTTGAATCTATCGTTTGTTCGAGGACGAACAAACCAATAAAACGTGGGGTAGTTGATTAACGTAGATTTGTCCTTATTTTTATTAGCTTTTTAGTTTGTTTTTCTATTTGTTTTTGGTATAAGTTGAATAGTTTAAGCTTAATTTCGTATTTTTATACTTTCAGCTTATTTTATCGTATTTTGATCGTAATTGATGCAAATAGGTGATATTTCGTTATTTTTCACCTTACAGCTAAGTAACCGGAAGAGTTCAGCGCGTAAATAGATGAAGTTCGATGTTCAAAAGTGGAGAACAAGCTTTCCGGTGAACGAGTAGCAGAAAGATCGAGAAGACGAGACAGACTCTCAGTAGCATCGACGCTAAGTCGACGCAAATCCTGCCCACGACGGTCGATGCTTTGTCGATGCCAAGCCGACGCAACTCTCTGAAGCGTCGATCCAAGAGTGCGTCTGTCGACGACAAGCCGATGAAACTCTCTGAAGCGTCTATCCAAGACCGCATCAGTCGACGCGAGCACCCAGACTGCGTCGATGCTGAGCTCCAGCATGCGTCATTCGATGCGATGTCAACGTGGCTGCCCAGAAATGCATTTTTAGGGTTTCTTTTGCGCCAAGACATGCTATATCTATAAATACCCTTCATATTTTGGATTTTTGGAAGACACACACCATCCTAGGGTATTTGGGCTTAGAATAAATATATTTCCACATCTTACAACGAGATTTGAACACCTAGATCAAGGATCGAAGAACGACGAGTCCGAGGCTTCAATTTCACGTTCGGGATTCAATCTTCGCCCAAGATCAACGCTCAACTACGGAATAGCTAGACATTTTCATTGCTTTTACTATTTCCAATAAGTATTCTAAACTCTTAGTTAATTTCGTAGTTAATTTCTTAGTTATTTCTTAGTTAATTCTAGATTAAATAATTAGTTCTTAATTTATCTCATGCTTGAATTTATTTTGGATATTGGATTTATGTAGCTTATTTATGCGATTTGATTTATGTTTAATTCTCCGTTTTTAGATCCGTACGATACAATTGCTTCATGGTAGTTTCTTATATTCATGCTTTTAAATTCGTTGCTATTAATTCCTAGTTCTTAAGTTCGAATAGTTTAATTATTGCTCATAGTTGATAGTCTAGTTTAAGATAATTAGTTTAATTAGTTTTAAATTCAATATTGCTTTAGTTTTAAAGATCAAATCAATTCTTCAAAAACCCTCAATGTACATGTATTTTATATTACTTGAGAAAAAACATCCAAGATACCGAACATTTGTCCTCGAGAGAATCGACTTGAGTCAAACTCACCACCCTACAAGTTCCTCGTACTCTTGCGATCAAACTTACGTGTTTTTAAATTAAATATCTTAAAAGGGGTGCACAAAAGTTTGGATCAGGTGACAATAAAATGTAACCGAAAACCTAATACATTCTTCCACTCTCTTCACAATATCACACACACACACACACACACACACTCAGTTAAAGCGAAACGGTGTCGAAGTCTAGTGGAGATGGAGATGGCAGGCCACAATGGGCACTTTCATGACCTCCCAATCCAACTCTCAATCACTGATCGTTTGATATGCCGCCTTAAATCCACCACCTGTTAAAGCTTGGTCGGATCATTGACGAATCTCCCACCCTAAAGACCTACTCAAAGGCGTCTCATGCATCCATGACAAGATCTATCCGTGTAACGAATTGATTGACTTGAATTTATGAATTCAGCATTTTTTTGTTGTCAATATTAGGTTGCAAATTGTGATTTTTTAACTGCCTAATGGAGTATGAAATTATTGTATTTATATGGTTGAAGATTCTCCATCAACTTGATTTATTTCACTAATGCTTGTGAAAAATCTGGAAAAAATAAACTCATTTTGAAGTCTGGTAACTATTCTTTTGAAATATGTGTTAGATCTGGAACTCCTATCATAGGAAAGACTAAGTCTCCAAAGTTTGGTTAGCTGCTTATAATGTCATTTTCATCTAGTAAAATTGAGTTTCAACTTATCAAAACAGAAAGTCTTAACGAGGTTGATACTGGGAAGTCTAATAGACTTAGTATGAAATTCGATATTGTCAGTATGAAATTCGACTGTGTAGTATGAAATTCCATAATTTAGTATTAAATTCGATTGGTTAGTATGAAGCTTGATTATATAGTATACAATTACACGATATAATATGAAATAGTATGAAATTACAAGATATGATAAGAAGTTCGACAACATAATATGGATTATAAAATCTCACGATATAGTATAAAACTTTTAGTATGTAGTATATAATTTATCATGCAGTATGAAATTCTACGATATATAGTGTAAAATTTGACAAGAACCCGTGTTAGTTAGTGGGAACGACGATTTTTTTTAAAAAAATTGTTAGTAAGAGTAAATTAGTATTTTTTTGTAATGACTCTGATTAACTGGAAAGTGGATAGATTGAATGAGAAGTTAATGTTTTCAATATACTATTGAGGATATAAATTTTAATTTTCAAATCATATGGGAACTGCCCTTTTTTTTTTAGTGTTTGAACTCTATTTCACGAGAGGGTAGTTTTATTTTTTCAATAGTGGCTATTTTTTTTGAAAAAAAAAAGTATTTTTGTTCTTATTCCAAACAAAAAAAGGTTGTAATTTTCTTTAATTAAGAGTTTGGGCCAAACTATTGTCAGACCAAAACTTCATAACTAATATTAAATTTTGAATTATATTGTATAATTATCGTTAGGTAGTCCAACAGTGAGTTTTGTTTTTAAATGAGGAGGTTCGGGTTTGCGCTGCTACTAATGAAAAATATAGTATATTTTTTTTAATCTTGTAGATTTATTAAGTTTAATAATTTAACATTAAAATTAATACATTAATATAAAAATACAATACTTGAAAGTAGTGAAATCAATACTAAAAAAAAAAAACTCAAATATACATAAACCAGTAATTCACAATAGGAAAACCAATACATTTCATCAAATAACTTAATACTGTAGATAAAATATTTGATGGTTTGTTTTTGAAAATTACATTTCAAAATCAAAAAATCATTATTTACGAGACCAATGCAATATTTTTTTTTCTTAGTTTTGTAGATTTACTAAATTTATTAATTCTAATATTTTAACATAAAAATTGATACTTTAATATATGAAACCAGTAATTTCATAATCATCAAACCAATACTTCTTAATTATAAAAAACACTGGAATAATATTTGGTGCATAAAATGTACTTCACAATAGGGAATTTTTTTTTCATCAAAACAATTTTATATTATTCAATAAAAAACTTGACGGTCTTTTGGGAAATTCATATTTAGCAATCGAATAATCAACACTTTCAACTACAAAAACCAATATATTATAATACAAAGTCCGATGATCTAACCTTCAGTAGAAAAATTCACATTTGCACAATCGAAACACCAATATATCATAGTAATGAGTCAGATAGCATAACAGGTCATGACCCATCAGGATGACCTAACATAAGTGTTTACCTAATAAATTAGCTTGGGCTCAAGTCTTTAGCTAAACTTGGTTTCAATATGTTATGGTTCAACTTGACAAATTTGGTTGACATAAAATGAGAAAATGACCTGAATACATAATTTGGAGGTGTTAATTCCATTTGTACCTGCTTAGCTAAAAAATCTCAAAAATGCATAACCAACCATAATAAATTCCAGTAATACATGGTTTAGGTTTGTAAGTTATTTTCTAAATTAATTCATTCTCTCTCCTACACTTATCCATATATCACTCATTTAGTTAATTAATTCATTCTCTCTCCATATACAATTATACTTTTCCTTAAATCACTCCTTTAATTAAAATTAAATAATCATAATTATTATATGTTTCTGATTTAATTCTCTATGGTGCCCCTTATGTTAGAGTTGTTTGCAATTTATATTTATGATGATTGATATTTAAATTATTTAAACATTAAATATCGAATTTATTTTCTTAAATTCAGTATTGAGAAATAAAGTTGATTTAAGGTTGATTTACAGATAAACCACACTTTGATAAATGAATATGGTAAAAGGTTATTTTATGTATCTCATAGTTAAAGTTGATTTATGGTTGATTTACAGATTGTAGTAATTAATTTATTTCTAATAAGCAAATATCATACTATAATATTTTTTTATTATAGTTATTCTTAGATACCATCCCTAATTATTCTACTATAATATCTTACCCATCAAGAATTAATTATTAACGTAATAGTAAATCTATTCATTACACATTTTTTATTTTATTCTTGGAGCGATTGTTTATTTAGCTTATACCATGATTTTTTTATTATTTTATTTGATATTGATTTATATTTATAACTGCAGATGAACCAAATTTAATTACTAAGAAATACAAACCAATCAACACCTATTTTATGAAAATTATTTGAAAAATAAAAGTGCACAAGAATAAATAAAAAATTAACTACAGATCAATCAAATCAAATTTGAGGACCCGAGAGGCTTATAAATCCAAAATCAACATAAATCATATAAATAAGACTTTTAACTAAATTACAAGTCAACTTGAAGTAAATCAAACATCAACATAACTAATAATATAGGTCAAATATACATAAACCAAACATCAACATAAATAATTTAGGTAAAACCCTAAAACTAAATTATTAAGATCACAACAGGATTCGAAGATACCAAATCATCGGACTAAACAAACAATAAGGCTGTTATGTGGTGATTTATAGAACAAGCATCAGTCAAAATGGTAAATCGAATATAAACAGACAGTTAACAAAAGATAGGTAGCTAGCACCAAGAAGATAAACAGATAGTAGACAGAAGATGTACATGTACTGTACTCTCAAAATCAAAATATACATGTACCACCAAAATATTAATTAGCTTCACCTCCACTAATTAATTCAACAACAAATAAATCAAGATATACATGTACTGTCAAAACTTGTTTTCAAAAAACAGAAAAAAAAATGTTTATGAAAAACTTACAATAGATAAACATAAAATAAACCAGATAATATAGATATCTAAATGCTAAACAGCAAAGAGCCCCATAATAAAACCCTGCTGAATTTTCCAAATCCAGTTCACCCTATTAGATTTTTGGAAGTCCCCTTGTACAAATCCTCCAAATTATAAGGCAACATCCGTTTGATAGCAGCAGCCTTTTGTGGCACACTCGGGCCGCCTTCCCTACCGCTAGACACATGCCGGAACGAAGCGAATATGTCATCACCAAACATACTCCTTGAAAAGCCCAACGCGCCGGCCCTCGGCCCGCCACCTATATCCCCCATTGCTCCTCCGAAAGGTCTCGAAACCCCAAAAAATCGAGAGTATATATCATCCGCGCTGCGAGGATTAAACCGGAAATGGTGGAGCCGCCGCCGCCATCCCTGTCGGAGGAAAATTTGCCGGCGCTGGGCAGAGCAGGAAGATGAAAACTTGGAACGCAGGAATTTCAGGATTCTAATTCGAGAATATGATTCTACCAATTTTTGATAACACTAGATTTGTAAAATGATTTTTAGGGAAAAAGATGATTTTGAGGGATCGATTCTTTTCATGAATTAAGAAAGTGAGAAATAAGAAAACACAATAAGTTGGAAATTTGATTATATGGAAAATAAATAAGTAAAGAAATATAAGATCACTATCTTTAATTAGATCAATACTCACGTTTTAATCCCTGAATTAGCGTAACCCACATAATCATGTGATTTGGGAAAATATATTAACTCAACATGTGTTTTTGAGATAAAAATATATATCAATGGAAATAAATCTAACCAAACGTTTTTTTGGAAAAGTATTTAAAAAAACTAGTATCTAATGGCATTTTCTCACATAAAATATATGTTGGGTGCTTTATTTTGGTAAGAATGAAACTAGATAGATATAATGTCTTAGAATATATATACATATACTAGTATTTTGTACCCGTGCGATGCACGGATCTTATGGTGCATAAATATATATATTGAATATTAGTGTTATTATTGATTCTAATCAATTAAATCACTAAGTATGTATTATTTGACATTTTTTGGTATATAATATATTTGTTATTATATTCGTAGAGTTGTCGTTTCCACCAACTTTCGATTGGTGACTCGTAAAATAGTATGTCTATTTGTAATTTTGCATACAAGATTATAAATCATAAATTTGATGTCTTAATTGTTTTGGCTATTAGTAATCTCAATTTGTATTGTTTATGCTATTATAAATTAAAAATATACTAAATATGAAGTAAAATTTATAATAATAATAATAGTATGTATGATAAGATCGATATTTTGTTATACTATATAGATTAATTGAATTATTTAATTGCATACGTAATTAATGAAGTCTCGTTATTTTTTAAAGATACCACGTAGTTGATTTCCTTATTAGAATCATTAAAAATACTAATTGATCGGTAATTATATATTTTTTGATTTTTTTTATTTATCAAAATATTATTATTAACAATCATATTAAATATAAAAATAATTTTTAATTAGTTCTTCTGAATCATTCATCCTCTCATACATCATACTTGAATGGTTTAATCATCTTAAATTATACATAGAAGTCATTTTCTAGCATTAGCATGTGTTTCTAATAATTAAAGCTTACAAAACTAAGTAATATCCATATGTGGAACATGAAATATTAGAATTAAAACACTAAGGATAAAAGAAAGACCAATTATGCTAAAATAATAAATAACATCAATATTCAACAAATATTAAAATGAATTGCTGTTAAACTCATTCAAGCTATTCTCATATTAAAGTAGCAGGGAGAAAAAAAAAACACCTACAATACATTCAATGTCAAAACTAATAAAAATGACTTAAAACCCATAATAATTATTTCCAAGGATAATCACATAAAATTACTTCTACGTAATGTTAAAGTTATTTTATGGTTTAACTTAAATATTATATTTTGTTAAATATTATTTAAACCCCATAACAATTATTCTTAAAAATAATCCCATAAAATTACCTTTCCATACCGGTAAGTTATTTTATGGTTTTAAGTTTAACTGAAGATTTTCCTTTTCGAGATTGTTGAGATAAGTTCATGTAGGTGATCCGCTAACAATACTAATTTTAAGGAGACAATATCCACATTGTCAAGTCCATATCAAATGAACAATCAATTAATTATGTAGAAATATAAACAACATGATCAATTTTATAAAAAATAAAATCATACCTATTTATTATTTTTCATCATATATTGTGATTATCAATTAAATAAATATTAATTAAAAGACTAATTTATTTGCTCATTAGATAATATCTATATTAATAGAATGACACACCTATAAGAAAAGCGTGTATACAAAGTAATAAATTTTTCATTGTTATCTATATAAAGATTTTAATTTTAATGGTTATTTGCGGCAATACATAACTTTTGGTCACTTTTATTTTTTCATAAAAAATAGTTGAACATTAGAAACAAATTGATTACGGTAATATTTATTTACTTTGTTTTTTGAGTGCGGAGCTTTAAATTATATTTGACCAGAGATTATGTAGGAAATCTTTTAATTTAATTTAATTATAATTAATAGAGATTATTATATTTTTAGTGGAATACTTATCTATTTTAAATTGCTCAAGTTTTACCATTTAGATAACAAATATGATTAATCTAATTGGATTTACCATATTCAAAATAATTAATTATTTATGAAGGTTATTTTATATTATTTAATTTTGAATAAATAATATTTGATGGAGGGTATAATTCGTAGTTTACCATTTTGATGTTTAGGATGAATATATTGTGTATAAAGATAATTTAAATTATTAATTTTTATTTAAAATATGATTAAACACACACACTTAACCAAGTAATTATTTACAAAGGCTAAATCATATATTATGTCATTTAATAGAAAGTAAATAATTGTTTAGGAAAGCTCTTAAGAATAATTATTTATTTTAGTTATATTGAAATTTTGGGATATTACAACATTTTAAATTAAATATTATGTAAAGTTTTTCGTACTTATCTTCTATTTTGAAATTATCTAATTATATTGTCATATACAATATATGATTTAAAAACTAATTTTAGGACCTTATCTAAATCAATTAGAAACTAATATGAATCAATTTGGATATGTCAAAACTTTTATAAAAAAATCTGGTCATGTGTTTAACGTTAAGTACATTATTCATACATAAATATAAATTAGAATATAGTTCTATAACTATTTCTTAGCAATGTAGAGAAAATATTTGCCAGTAGTATATAAATATCATTGGAAGAAACTTTGCTATATATATAAAATGGTAACCATGCATTCAATAATGATAATAATATTGAAAATATATTTTTTTATACTGCTCACCTAGTACATAGTTATAGATATTTGTTAGATTTATTAATTGTAATTTTATTTTGTCATAATTTGATTTAAAATTTTACTTATTGTATATAAGAATATAAATGTATTAAAAATATTTATATATAAGTCATAAATAAACTAATGCGATAGATAATAATAATAGATATTAACTTTAATTTACAGTATCAACTCTATAATTAATTAGATATGTATAGATTTGGTAATGATTGTAATAATGACAGGTTTTAGTTGAATAATTATATATGTGAATTCATATACTATATATAAGTCATATCTAAGATTTAAATATGATCCAAGAATATATATATCTAATATTTAATAAGTATGTTATTAATAACTTAAATATAGACATAAATACATAACTTATATATATATTTTTAATAAATTAAAACTGACTACTATTTTTAGCATGTCATTTTGGAGGGAAAATTTTGAGAAATATTTTTAGAAACTCTAGACTTTTTATATATATATAGATTATATTTTAGATAATAGCATATAATAATATTGTATCGATCATTTATATAAAATTAATGGTATTTTATATCGAAATATATTCGAACTAGAATTATTGTAATATATAATATTATTGATATGAAATAAGATATAATAATAGAATATAGTAATTAATATTATTCAAATAATTATACTGTTAAATAGGTGAAGTTTCACAATTATTATATCATTATACTTATTTAATGATTAAACAGGGGAAAATGGAACACTTGTTTTTTTGTTTTTTTGTTTTTTACTTTGGCATCAAGCATTGCCCATAGTTAAGGAATTATGACTCATTTATCCTTGTTGTGAAAGCAAAAACATGTGGGATGATCTCTCTCTCTATCTATCTATCTATCTATCTATCTATATATATATATATATATATATATATATATATATATATATATATATATATATATATATATATATATGATCATGTGAGAATAAACCCCTCTGTGAGAAATGAGAGTAAATTTTGACCACAAGATCACGTAACTTTAGTGGCTCAGATCTCATGATATAATTAAAATGTGCGGTGGTGTTTTAATAATTATTGCGTGTCCTAAAACAGATTCATTGCCCAAGCGATCTAGAGAGAATTACGAACCCCCTCTTTTTTGTTCATCTCCTAAATTCAAAACCCCCATTTTCTCGTTGGAAACTCAGTCTCATGTGTTCATCTCTCGAAAGTTTCCTTCAAATTGAGTTGGAATAAATTTATGTCCTTTTAAATACCGTTGAGAATTGTGGATAAAGAAATTATTTACAATTTCAAAGCATATCATGGGACAAATTCCACCGAGATCTTTACAAAAAATGATATTTGTATGGTTTTCCTTGTTTTTCTTTTTCTTTTTTCTCATATTTTCCGCGACTTAGTTCATTATTTGCGGATTTTGAACTGATTTATGAATATAGGTTTTATGATGTTCTATTTTTTTGATTATTAGGGGTTTTCATTTATTTTTCAAATTATACAAAGAATATGAATCCATCAGTTTCTGCGTATTATTATTAAAATTTGATGTGGACATATTTTACCATTAATTTGTATTTTTAGTCTAGTATTTTCAAAACCATGGTTAAGTTGTGTCAAGAATATTAGTAACTATAAGATGAGAATAATGCTCATCTAGTAGATAATATTGAACTTAACTTCGAGTGTATAACTCTAACCTATTGACCATTTTACTTTTTATGATTTATGTTTGACTTAAACAAATAATAGGCTCTATTTTCACTTTTTACCTTTTTGTGTGTGTGTTTGGTGTTTTATCGAGCTCTGATTTGAACTTTCATTATTGCTTTGTTTGTTAATATTTCGATTTGTGTTCAAATATATTCAACTAAATAAGTTTTGATCTTTGAAGGACAAGTCTCGTGTTGGATTCTTGGATTTTCACTTTTGGTTTGCTTGTTAGAGTAGGCTAGATGATGTGTGTATAATTGTTGTGCAAACAAATATATAATAATGTGCAATAATGTGCAAAATAAATATATAGTTACACATTTCCTTATTTTTGCAGAAAGACTCATTTTCGAGTTTCCTTGCAGAATGCGGTATGGCATGCTACACCAAATTCATTGCAAAATTTAAATCAATTTTTACAGATGCAATGCCAATCAAGTGTAGAAACTATAGACTAGGATATTTTCTATATGAGGCATATTGACCGCGCGTCGTTATGCAATAAATTTAATATTTTTAGTTTTCCTCAGGTTAGTAAGGGTCATCTCACGAGGAGTGTGGATAAATTTGTGATTATCTGTATTTAATTAAAATAATAAAAGAGGGTAAAATATGATGAACTAACTACGTAGGAATAAATAACCAAATAACTAGAAGAACAATTACAAAGTAGTTAAATTCAAACAAACGAAATACGTACGAGAAATTAATATGAAATTAATAATAATGAGAAAACTCCAATCCAAGTTCAATTTTCCACCCTCGATCGATTCATATAACCAATTATAATATTATAACTCACTATTCATATGAAATTACTAACCCCAAATAACAACAAGCTCTGATACTCGAATTTACCCTTTCCGAATATTTAATCGAAACAAGCTCTTCGATCAAACCTAATTAATGGACAAACTAGAATAATCTATCTAGATTTAATCTAATAAAAACATTAGACCCTAGGCAATAGGCTAATATAAGAAATAAACTCATAAGCTCAGTTTATTTAACTTATGTTGTGTTATCCCTAATAGTGCACGACTATTAGTTGCTACAAGTGAAATAGAAACAACAATAATTACGGATTGTAACCCTATTTCTAGCAATTGATATCTAACCCTAATCTAGGTGATTAATCTAGATTAGAAATTATAAAACCATGATAAGAAAATAGAATTACACAAATAATTTCAGACGAAGAACAAAATAAATATTACGGGAATTAGTTAGAATATAATCAAACGATGGGGTTCAACATCACAAGGACCAGAACTAATTAAACTACTCACACATGGTGTTCATAATTTTATAATAGAAAAATAAATAATAAAACATTAGTTAGTTGCTAAAGAGGAGGAAAGAACACAATCGAAAGTGATATATCTCTCTTCCAATCCCTTGTTGAGCGTCTATGATTTTTCCTCTATTATCGAGTGACCCAATAACAGAGCCTGCGGTTGGACTTTAATAACTTCTACAATTCTTATCTTGTTGCTCCCGTGAAATCCAACTCCTCTCGCTCTTCTAATATCTCCCCCCATTATATAGGATACATTGCTATCCTTTTCTCTCACCAAGTCCTTCTTAAAAAAGGTACCTTATTTTATTTCCTTTTTTTATTCCAAATATCCCAATAATAACTCCTCTCTTCTAGTCCCTCATGCGGCTGCATTCATGGGATAAATATAGAAGGTTCTCAACCACCTCTTAGGCCCAATAAAGGTAAGTCTTGATTTCTCTTTAAATTTAATAGATTAGTGTGGTCAATATATCACTATCGGGTGACCCAATAACAGTCCTATGTCACCAAGATCAATCCAAGAACCTCACAATGATAATCGTTGCACCAATCGAGCAACAAAATACTGCAAAATAAACAAAAAATATGCAATTGATGTTCTTCCATCCACAAGAATATATACACGAGAAATAAATATATATAACAATATGAAGTTCATAAAAGTATATTTATAAACCATTAATTACTACATAATTTCTCGCATATCAAATTCCCCCAAACACAAACCACTGCTTGTCCCCAAGCAATATAGAGTTAAAGCACAAAACACACATGAGAAATAAAGCCAAAAAAATTAAGTGGTCATTTGCTTAGTCCTCACACTTTCGCACTAGTAAATTACTCGAATTGCTCAAACGAACTAATTCGGACTATAGACACCCTTATATTTGTAGAAATCGCAAGCGTTTCATGTATCGATTAAAGTGACCTCAGTAGATTGGCAATCCCTTTTCGTATACGTCAAATCAATGTACTATGGTGCCCCCTCGTTACTCAATGGTTTGGATACTATTAATTATTGGTTGCAATCAAATATCTCGTTCACCCGTTTATTAATAATTCTTTTTTTATTGAGGCCGACAGCTCCGCACAATCGTTCTTGACTTCATAATTAGGACCAAGCACTGAATATGAGGATCATATTAGTTAGGCATTCGGTTTGTCAAGCTTCACCTCTAATTTATTAGAATTAAGATCAATATGCGCCATTAGAGAGTGTGCATACGTGCATGAATTCTTGGGCTGTTGGTCGTGTCTCTGTTGGAAAGTAGTCTTAGTATAAGCGAAACGCACCTGGTAAACCATGGATAAGCAGCTGTTTCAGCACCTCAATTTTTTTTCTTTTTCTTTTTTCTTTTCACTTTTCGACTAATACTCACCGGTATTCTCCAACCGGACTTCAATAACTTCTATTTTAACTAACGAGGTATTCTCACACACACTACAAGAGAACTAGAAATTAGAGACGTGTATTTAGAGACAGATACATTCCGTTACTAATGGCGACAGAATAGCAACAATTTTTTTCACTATTTTTTTAAATTATTATTTTTAATTAATTTAGCAATAGACTGAATATCTGTCTCTAATTAGCAACGGAAGTATAATCGGCCTCTAGTTAGCGACCGATAAATTAGTTGGTAAAGTATTTCCTCACTTTTCATTTTTTATTTATCAACTTGAAAGACGTAATTGTATTCATCTCTAATTATTTCCCCAAATTAATTAATAGATAGAGTCATCTACCCCGACCGTCATTTTGATTGAACCACAGAAGGCGCACACACGCAGCTTGACCCCATACTGCACTAGAGGAATGACAACCGCATCTGAGCCCCATGCCTCAACATTCTTGGCAGCAGAGGTGAATCCTTTTACCATTTCTCTTTTTTGATGCATCGATTTTCCCCCAATTTTTTTTAAAATCTTATTGCGCGGCTGGAGTTTCTTGAAGAGGATGAAGTGATTGAGATTGTGCGGAATATGAGAATGGATCCGCTCAATTTTATCTCCGTATTATTCTCTCTCTATAATTCTCATTAATTTTTTTTTCACTTCCAGCATATGAATTGATCTTTCCTTTTTGATTTTTTTTGCTAATTTCTTCAATGGAGAGGAAGATTTTGGCCCTTTTAGACCGCAAATAGCAACTCAAGTGACACTTTGGTTGGCCGTAGCCTTGAAGAAGAGAGGCAAGTGCACAATTCGAGCTCCGAAATGGATGTCTGTTGGTGAGTATGGCAGAAAAAGCTTCTCTCTTTTTTTTCCAATTTTAATTCCATATTCGAGTATGTGGCAAAACACTATTTCTATAATTTGGATTTGGGTTGTTTTTTCTAAAAAAGAATTTATTGAGTAATATTTTTTTTCCAAACTTTAATATATATCTGTAGCTGAGTTTAGTTTAGTTATGTTCATAATTTGTTAGCCCAAATGATTTTAAATGCATACACAGTTCGGAGCTTTTAACTAGTTTAGTTTTCTTACGGAGCTAATATTTTTAACAATCTTAGTGAAATAAATGAAAATCGAGCCAATTGTCAAGATTCTGGAATTATCATCCATCCTTTTTTGTCTTAGGTGAGTCGTTTCATTTTTATCACCCAAATCTGTTAAGTTTGTATATGTCACCTTTTTTGACAATACATATTATGTCGAGTGTCGTAAACACTCCTTTTTTTTCTGGAATTATTTTCTTGCTCATTGAAGAATTTGCATCAGCAGTTTCTTGCTGCTCTTATGCGAATTTGTTCATTAAGTTGTGTTATGATATAATACAAATTGAAAATAATAAATGGATTTTACATATCTATATAGCCAACTTATGTTTGTTAGCGAATGTTTTGCATGTAATTGTTGTGTTTTTACTAGTGTTTTTAGTTAGAGTGTAGCGTTGGTTTTAGTCGTTTTGAGTCGTTTATTCTAGTTCTTAGGTCATTTTCTTGTTTATTTGCTTCTAGGCTTAAAGTGTACAAAGTGTGAAGATGTTTGTGCTATTTTTGGGCTTTTAAGTTTGAATTCTTATTTTGTAGGTGGCTAAAAGGATTATATTCACTCGGCGGATGTTTTGGACCTGAAAATGAGAAATTCGAGTTGAACGCATCCAGGATCGACTGAAAAGCTCCAAATCGACTGCGCAATCGACTGGTGGTCGATCGACCGACAACAACTCGACTGAAAGAGCCCCGAATTGACTGCTGGATAGTAGCCAACCTCTTAGAAGCAGAGAAGTCGATCGACACACGAGCAGTCGATCGACTGCGATGCTGAGGGATGCGGGAACTTTGGAGTTTTTGATATTTTTGCCCCTACAAACAACTATATAAAGCCCACATCTTGCACCAATGAAAAAAGACACTCCCCTCTCAACCCAAGTTAGGGTTTGGGATCAAATTACTCTCAAACTCTTGGGTGATTTTTCTTTCTTAGGTTTTAGATTCAATTTCAAACTTTGATGTAATCTCTTTTGTATATCAAGATTTACTTTCATGCTTGGCCTTGGGTTTGTAAGCTCAAGAAGAATTCAAATACTCTCTTAGATTATTACTTTTGATTGAAATTACATTCAAGCTTTGTTTTCTTTCTTAATTCAAGTAAGTTTCCTTTTAATTTAATATTTTGTGCTTTAATTTCATGCTTTGCTCTTCATTTCCATGCTTGTTCTTCATTTTATGCTTTTTGTCTTAGCACCTTGAATTCATATTAGATCTTAAGAATTGACTATGGAATCTAGATGAGTGTAACATCTAGATCATAGACCGGCTCTTGGATCGTCTTGATTTTGAGTTTTACTTGTGCTTTATTTGCAATTTAATTTTCATGCATAGTTTTAGCTTAAATCCTAGATCTATTGCTTGATGCTTGTTATTTCACGTAAAGTTTCGAACTTTGACGTTAACTTTCATTGCTTTTGCTATTGATGCTTTCAATTCATGTTAATTTTCATTATTTAAGTTTTTATGTACATGCAAGATTGGTTGTACCCTGTGCATGCATGCTTGTACTTGGTGAAACATGCTTGTTTTTACTTTATTTTTATTACTTGCTTGCATTTCCATTGATGACACACGACCGAGGCATTCTACCCACTTGCTATTTCAATTTCTAGGATAATATAGATAGGTTAATTGCTTTATTTTCATTTTATTTTAATTTTCAAAGTTAGAAACACCTTGAATCCTTCAATTGCATTGAATCCCGATAATACCAAGCCATGAACTCGTTGATATATCTCAAAACCACGAAAACTCCTCTAACAGCGAATTTCAATCCTAACGAAATGAAGCAAAGATGATTTGAAAAGCATATAAGTCATGTAGAGTTAGCTTACACTAAAACATAAAATGCACTTATTCTCGTTATTCTGATTTTCCGTAGATAAATTATCACAAGTGTTGGACGCAGAGCGAGAATCTGAAGTTTCAGCCTTTGCATTATGTAGAAATATCAAGGCTTCATTTTGACTAGTAAGTATTTTCATATCGTATAGATATTTCCTTTATATCCTACACTGTTTTAGTATTTTTAGAAAACCCCTGATATGTTTGAAAATTACAAAAATAAATTAAGGTTTGATTCTGTGTTGTATTTAATGAGAATATTGTACTATATTTACTAATCTAAGAGGGATGTTTTGACTTTTTTTTTTTTTATTGGCCGGTCAGGATGTCGAACAATCAAGTTCAAAGGGTGTGGGAAGAATGTAAAATTCACGACAAGAAAGATCATAGAATTGTTCATTATCACTTAGTAGACACCACACCGAATTCATTGCTTGCTGTGGTGGGGATAGAAAGGAGCCGAAAGCATATGACCTATTCGGCCACAAAGTACTTTTTACAAGTGTTCGGGTCCACGAGCACAGTCCACGCTGGAAATAGGTGGAAATCGAGGAAAGATGTTGCCGAGTTTATCTCATCAATAAACTCACGGGGCGGCCCAATCTTTGATAATTAAAGTACGTATTATTGTGCATGTGAAATTTTAAATAGTTTTGTTAATTTTTTCTCTGAAATTAATGAATTGCAGGGACAAATGTAAGTATGACTTCAGCTGTTGTAGTAGCATCTTAGTTATTTTGTCAGGAACTTGATTATTTGAAGTAATTTTTCGACCAAGGTTGTTAATTTTTAAACTTAAAGCAATAAATGAAATGAGTTTCACGACATAATTTACTTGATGTTTTTTAAATTTCCTAACTTTTACGATGTATACTTTTTTCGTCGTGAAGTTTTACAACCTGTATTTCTTATAACGGATTGTTCCCATCATTAGTCTATGGTTATCATCTCCTAGTGACATATATTCCTTAAATTTTCTTATATAAACTTTGTTATGACGTTATACATTTTCAATCCTAATTGTTATGATGGATACTGGTCCGTCGTTATATATTCTCCACCAATAATCTTACGACGGATCTTTCGGTCGATATCATCTTTTAGCTTTCCTTAAATCATGTCGCCATTGTTGGTTTTTGTATCTTGTTGATCAAATCATTCATTCATCCTCCATGTTACGTGGTAGTTTTATACATCAAGGTGCTGGAGTTACTTTTCACGATATTTTTTATGCGGTTTTATGATTTTTTAATCGTTAGTTCATCATTTTCTCAGAACTAATTTCTCTAGGTATATCGAACTCGTGATTTGTTTTCTATGTTGTGGACTGGCTTGCTCAATGTATCACGATTTGCCCACAGTTTCCAATTATCTATGTACTCTTACATACTGCTATTGCTTATGGAAAAAGGAATGAAACACTGTACAAATGTAGTGTGTAATGAAATAACTTTAACTCTTTTCTTTATCTATAAAATTCTGGTAAATCCTCAAGAGGTTGAGGCAAAACCACGTCTAAAATATCTCATGTCCTTGATGACCCGTTTCTCCAAGCAGGAGGTGGTTCTCATTATCTATCCTGTCCTTATATATTTTCATGGTGGACCACCTTTGCAACCATGACATATCCTCAAACAAGATTTCGCTTATCGTTTTGCATTTTGGATGTTGTCATTTTGCATTTTGGAGGGAAAATTGCTTTGTTGGTCCATTATGTTGTCCACTTTCCAATTTAGGATCAAGATATTATCCACTATCAAAACACATACACGAAGTTGGTAAAATCATCAAAAAAGGTACAAAATTATCCCGATCGGGCTTTTTTGCTGACGTGGCGTGATTCAATAATTTCTTATCATTTTTTTTTATTTTTAAACATTAATTGAACAAAAAAAACTGAGAAAAAAAATTAATTTTGGTCAATTATATTGGTCACATTCCAAAAAACGTACGTGACATTGACCATCATCATACCACATCTGCTAAGTTGGTCAATTCATCAAAAAAGGTCCAAAAATATTTTTTATATTTTTTAAATAAAATATATATTAGATATGTAAATTAATTTATAAATTATATTTATATATAATTATATTATATTTATAAATGTAGATTATATTTATGAATAATGATATTATAAATGCATAATATTATAATAAATATTATATATATAATTTATATTTTTATATTTATTTCTAATTTTATTAATTTTTATTAATTAAAATCTTACTAATAAGAATTATATATTTGTAACAATTATATATCATTATTTGTATATYATATATATTTATAATTAATAATATATTTTTTAATAATATGTATTTATAATTATTTATGAATAATTATATATATAATATCTATTATAATATTATGTATTTATAATATCATTATTCATAAATATAATCTACATTTATAAATATAATATAATTATTTATAAATTAATTTACATATCTAATATATATTAAATATATATATTTTTTATTTAAAAATATAAAAAAATATATTTGGACCATTTTTAATGAATTGACCAACTTAGCAGATGTGATTTGATGATGGCCAATGTCACGTACGTTTTTTTGGAATGTGGCCAATATAATGGACCAAAATTGATTTCTTTCCCAGGTGGTTTTGTTCAATTAATTTTTAAAATTAAAGAAAAATGATAAGAAATTATTGAATCACGCCACGTCAGCAAAAAAAGCCCGATCGGGATAATTTTGTACCTTTTTTGATGATTTTGCCAACTTCGTGTATGTGTTTTGATAGTGGACAATATCTTGGTCCTAAATTGGAAAATGGACAACATAATAGACCAAAAAAGCAATTTTCCCGCATTTTGGATATTAACATATTTTCTCTTTTGACATTCTCGATGTTAGTCGCTTTTTGTTTGACATTATTTTGTTTATCATTTTGTATTTGTGATTGAGTCTGATACTCTTGAATAATAGTTTTGGGAACTTTCTAGTTTATTTGATGTAGTTAATATGCCTATTTTTTAAAAAATATTTAATTACAGGGGAAAATAATAGAAAAAAAATATTAAGAAGATTTTTTTTTGACACATTAAAATTAGCTACGGATAATCGATTATGTTGTTAAAACTGGTGTCGCTATATAGAGACGAATTTATTCTGTTGCTAAATAGCACCGAATAGAGACAAATGCTTATGTTGCTATTTAGCAATGGAATTGTATTTCATCTCTAACTTTAGCAACAGACACTATTTCACTTGCTAATATTTAGCGACGATTATTATGTCCACGGATTTGGTCGGATGATAATCCGTTAAAAACTGTGTTTACCAACGGAAAACATTATCAGCAACGGAAAAATTCATCTCCCATTTCTAGTTTTCTTGTAGTGACAATCGCTAACTTCAAGGCCCCAAACAAACTCGCATTGAGTACGGTAACCATAAGGACATCTCAATAACACAAACAATCTAGAACTGAAACCCCACAAATGAATCACAAAAGTACTAGCAATCGTGCTCTTGACCCCTAAATCAAATTGTGCCCAAAGACTTTAACCGAAACATAATTCGCTCAAGCAATGCAAGAAAGTACCATTAATATGATAAACCAACTCTCGAATCATCATTACAAATGCCACTTACTAATCTCTTATCGACTCACCTAATAACAGCATGCTACCCTCTTTTTTTTTTTAAATACTCCTAAAGTTTGCAAACGAAACATCATTCATCATCAGGAAACTCATCACGCATTGTCACAGATCATTAACAAACTCATGAGAAAAAAAAAATCAACACCACACACATGATAGACCATTAACTCTCCCCCAAACTCAAACTTTACCTTATCCTCAAGCAAGCATAAAACAATAATAATCAAATAAATATTCAATATGAGGGAAGAGTAGGAATAGAAATCACCCGAGTAAATGGTGAGAAGGTCCTGGGTCTGGAATACCATGAAAATCTTTCTTCACAAAATAAGCTCAATCATCTAAATTCTCCAACCAAACCTTTCTCCCCTTTCAACGTGAAGAAGTCCAGCTAGCTTCTGTTTCCAAATATAGACGTTACACTATGCAAACTGTGAGGTAGAAAAAAAAAAGATGAAATTGAAAGCACGAAAATAATGTAAGCATTGAGTTGCCTCCCAATAAGCGCCTTTGTTTAACGTCATTGGCTCCATAAACTCCACTCGTTTCAAAATTTGGCACTTAACCGGATCTTTTCGACTTAGTGACAACTTCTCATAGAAAATGGCGAACACAGTTTTGCCCATCATCTCATGTGGAGGGATATTAGTCTCAACCATCATGAAATCATCTAGCAAATATCTTTGCATGTCTTCCTTCATTGGTTGCTTGATCCTAAATGGAAAAGGTAAAGGTACAATTCTAATCGGAGTAATGGCTAGAGCAACCCTTCATTAATTCCGAGCATTGTCCTTGTCAGTTGTATCTGCATCTCTTCTTTGCCGAAAACCCAATCACCACATTCCACTTCCTCATCCTCACGTGCATATTTTTGATTTTTCATTTTCATCAGACCAGTGTATGCCTTGATGAACCCCGGTACCTCGGAACTTTTTGTCCGACCTATAAGAAAGGTTAACTATTATCATCTTACTTTATGGAACATCTAGTACAGGGGAAGCTGATGATTCTTCATTACATCTTTATGCACTTCCTCAAGGATCTTTCTCTCAATCATATGGAACTCCTTGAGATTCTTGGTGATAACAAATATTCACTCAATGAATGAATGTTACATTCTTCGACTCATACGTAATAGTCTATCAAATCTTGAAGGATCATATCTAAACTCAAAAATTTCGCGATCATATCAAGAGCATCCCAAAAGCATTGGTGTCATCCAAATGATCCATAATATTTTGCATAGCCTAGGTTGGTTTCACTTTTCCAACTTTAAAAGAATCGAGGGAAAGATCTAGAAGTTTACTAGGAGACCAACGCCACTTAGTATGTCTGATAATCGAGTAATATTTTTTGTTAAATGAGCATACCTTGAATTGTTGATTTCTCACGACTTTCTTCCATACACGTGCCACCTCGTTCACCAACTCTCACACGAATCCCTATGAGGTAGAAATTATCTCACGCATATTAATGGTTATCTTGTTCTCTATATCATTAAAGCATCGAAACTTATTGAGATTCTCATGAACATGCAAGATCTAAATTGTTTACAACCAATAATATTACATTAAAAATAATAAATCTCAAGTCAAAGATATAGAAGATAATTTTCGTGTAATAACTAAAAAGTGCTCAGATAAGAGAATAATCGCTTTCAATCAAGGAATTATGACGCTCTCCTTTTTCTGTTGTGAGAGAAAAAACATGCAAGATTATATAAATAGGTTGGGAGAATAAGCATACTAAAAAAACTCACTTAAGAAAAAAAAAAGTCCTCTTCACCCTCTCACTTTGTCCCACCCACTTACACCATTGGCGCGCTGCCCACTCATTCTGGCGTGACCCTGCTTGTTGAAATCTTAATTCAAAACATAAAATCATCATAATTCACAATAAAAAAAATTATTTTACCAAGGGAAAAATTACTCGGTAATCAATTTACCGAGAGAAAAATCGAGAAAAAAAATTCTCCCCAATAAAAAAATTCGAGAGGAATTTTACCCTCGGTATATTTTTCCGAAAGGATTATCGAAGGTTCCTATCTTCGATAAATTCCTCCAGGCTTGACTATATATGCCATCGAAAAAACAGAGGGTATTCGTGCCCTCGAAAGAACTGAGGGGAAATTCCCCTCGAAAAAACCGAGGGTATTCTTGACCTCAAAAAAACCGAGGGAAATTTACCCATCGGAAAAACCGAGTGTATAATTTCCCTCGTAAAAACTGAGGGTTACTATCCCCTCGGTTTTCCCCTCGAATTATTGGAAAATATTAAAAAAATAATATTTTTAAAAATTGAGGAAATTTTCGAGGGATTTGTGCCCTCGGTTTTTCTGAGGGAAATTTCGCTCATTTTTTTACCTTTTATTATTATATTTAAATATTAATTTTAATTCCTGTTTATTTATTAAAATACACCAAAAAAAAATTTAAAAAAAAATCATTAATGAACATATAAATAAATAAACCAATTGTTATAAAAAAGTTTTGAAAATTTATAATTATTACAATTGTTCGACAAAAGTGTTTAGTAACTATGTTTATAAAAATATAAAATTGTCCTATGACGGGCGAGGCTGCGGCGGGGGGGTACTGCTGCAAACGAGCTAACATCTCGGACATCTGGGCGTTCATCTACGCCTGAAATGTCTGCTGCTCCTGGCACTGCTGCTCCTGTAATAGCTCAAATTCTCAGCGCTGCTGCTCACGTAATCGCTCAGACTCGGTGTATCGCTGCTCCATCGCCTTCTGAGCTTGTCTCGTGGCCTCTAACTCCTCCCTCTGTGCCTGGACCTGCGCCTCGAGCTGTCTCACGTGGGTCCTATTATGCTGGGAGGAGGAGGAAGAAGAGCTACCTTCGAAAAAACCCTTCGCATACCACCTTCCCGAACGAGCCGGTGCCGTAGTATCGGCCCTTCCTTGACCCGACGATGTTGAGAAAAATTCGGTCAGGGTCAACCTCACTATCCGAATCCTAGAAAGACACAGTACCTCCTCCAGATGTCGCTCGTACTCCTCCTGAAATACAACTCGTAAGTAAATTCTACATTAAAACCAAAGAAAAGTTAAAAATAAGAAACAGACTGACATTAGTATTACTGGATCTCGCATTGATCCACATGTCGTCGTCCTTCGGGTGCGTACGTACAAATACCTGGTACGTATTAGCCGGCGCACCCGTCTCCCGCTCCTGTATTCAAATAAAATTTTCAAATAATTAACATTAAAAATAAAACAAATAAATAATATATTATATTCTAAAATTACTGATGATATCCAGAGCATAATTGACCGCAGATCTAGACCCCCCCTATGCTTTGACATCCCAGTACCCGGACCAGCAGGCTCGCTCCTCCTGTTCCGGCTGCACTGCTCGAATTTCTTCTTATTCTTGGGATTATCCCACTAAACCTTCCAAACCCTAGGTGAAATGCATGATATATAAGGTGATAAAAATGATCTGTAATAAATAAAAAATCCTAATTTAATAAGAAAACATATAACAGAATCATTTACCTCCAGACCTCCTCGGTAACTCATCTCGGTAGTTGACCACCATGAGAATCATGATACTGCTTATACTCGTTCAACTGCTTCCCATACTTGTCCGACATTGTTACATTAAAAGCTTTCTCTATGTCCTCTACAATATACTCGCCCGTGTCCCAATAAAAAATATCCTACAAAATAAAACAATAATTACAATTCAATTGATACATGATTCTCAAGTTACAGTAAAGATTAATAATTTGGACATTAAATAATAATTACTTGAAACATGTCCCACCGGAAATCACGAGTCTCCTTAGGAGCTTCCTTATAGCACCAACCGCCGGGATGGAGATATTTCTCCATAATCATTCGAAGTACGGTAGTCAGCTTGGTTTGTCTGCTATGAAGCCTGTAATTGTGCTTGTGGTTACAAATATAACTTAATAATAACGATGATTAAAATTTTAAAATTATTAATTTACTTACTTTTTCCCGGTGATATAAACAAGAACTCCCCCTCCCCCTCCGTGGTGGGACCAACTACCGTCGTGATGTAATCGCATCGGACGGTGTCGGTGTGGTGTGGTGATATCCGCGGTCGGGCTGAATGATCAGTACCAATGCCCACGTAATCGTCATCGAAATCAAGTAAATGATTAGCCAACCCCATATCCGATCGACCTAGGCTACTGGATCCATGACCTCTCGGCATCTGATAAAATTATCAAATAATACGAGCATTTTAGAAAATACCATTATAGATTATATATCAAACGTCTTAATAAATCCAAATATAAAAGAAATTAGTTAAAGAAAATGTGTGTTTTAAAATATAATAATTTACATATATTTCAACCAAACTAATCATCTGATCCGACACTTTCATTATTAAAGTTATCACCAAACTCATTTTCGTCAGTATCTTGATCTGTATCTTGAATCGGTGAGTAACTCTTCTTCTGCATCATCATCTGCCTCATCACCAAGTTCATCCACGTCATTATCATTTGGGTCGTGCAACTAGAAATCGACATCGTCCAGTTGAATTGGATTGCGTGTATCTACAACCTCTTGAAATGATTGCTCTGGTAGAGGCTCGATAAACTCAACATTTGATCTCGGCTTTATTTTACACATTGCCAACCAGTCCAACTTATCTCGTTTCAAACTTGGGTACGCACAATAGTATACTTGTACAGCTTTGGAAGCAAGTACGAAAGGTTCATATCGATTGAACCTATGCTTATGATTGATGTCGACAAGCGTATAATGTGGATGGACTTTTGTGCTAGGAGTTAGATCAAACCATTAGCACTTGAACAATAGTATTTTTTCTCCATTCAGCCGGTCTATTCGAGCTGCACAATTTCTATGAGACGACCATAATAATCATACTCGGTTGCCCCATAGTTTGACCATTTAATGCATACTCCACTGCTCGATGTTGCTTTGTTAGATCCGTGCTCCATTGTGTGAAATCTATAACCATTTATCTTACATCTGGTATACGTTTTCACACATCTTGATGGACCCTTAGCTAGTCTCATAATGTTCACGTCGATCACATTATTCGAACGATCTCTAGCCTATGACATTGAAGAACTATTTTTAATTTAGGAAATATATTAGACAAATACATACGGTAATTATAAGATATGCATCTCAGTATCGAACGTCTTATATAATGTTTGAACCAATTGGCAAATTTATTTTTCAATTTTTCGTTGAGTCTATCATTGATATAGTTTGGTTGGAGACGTTGAATACTCTTCGTGTAAATACTACATCATTTGTTAGACAGTTGAGTAAAAAAGTATTAGTACATATATATACACACATTTATAGTATATATTGAAAAGAGTATTCGTACATGACATATTCTTGGACCTCCTCACAATTTAGCAACACTTATATCCTTCCGTCGTTGTATTCTGGTTCGAATAGGAATCTTTTTCCCTTTGTACCAAACGTCCCCCCATATTTCTTAAACACCTAGGGAATTTCATCAGCGTCATCCACGCAATTCTGGTCGTCGTCATTTCTATGGAAAATTGTTCTTTTAGTTGAAACGTGATCTTCAAAATAGTACGAACTAAAACTTGATGCCTCATCGACCAGATATGCGTTTGCTATCAACCCTTCAACACTCACCTTATTCTTCGCGTTGTTATTTAGTTTGCGAAGATACCTCTCGAACGGGTACATCTATGTATATTGCACTGGGCCAGTAATTCTCGTTTCATACGCAAGATGAATGGGCAGATGCTCCATCGAGTCAAAAAAACTTGGAGGGAAGATCAGTTCCAGTTGACACAATATTAACAGAATGTCACGTTCTAGATGACTCATATCTTCGGTGTGAATGACTGTT
The DNA here is from genome assembly GCA_014905375.1 of Phtheirospermum japonicum. Taxonomy (NCBI): domain Eukaryota; kingdom Viridiplantae; phylum Streptophyta; class Magnoliopsida; order Lamiales; family Orobanchaceae; genus Phtheirospermum; species Phtheirospermum japonicum. Next base: position 121,648 of record BMAC01000700.1, read on the forward strand.
GACGTGAGATACTTGAGAAAAAGGCTCAATTCGGTTAGAGCCTTCCACACATTTGGAAGAAGCAATTCACAAAAGGCTTTTGGTATCAACATTTGCATGAATACATGACAATCATGATTCTTCATCCCGATCAAACGTGATTCCTTCTTGTCGATGCAACTCCCCAAACTTGATGCGTACCCATCTAGAAATTGAAGGGATTTGAACCAATCGTAAATCACAGCCTTCAACGGCTTATCAAGTGTGTAACAGGCTTTAGGACACTTTCCCGACCCGCCTGACGCCAGCTCTAAACGATTACAATACTCATTCAACTCTTCCCTTGATTTATATGTGTCCTTAGTCTTCCCTTTGACATTCATCACCGTGTTGAAAATATTGTCAAACACATTTTTCTCGATGTGCATACCATCTAAATTGTGACGGATAAGATTTGTCCTACAATATGCCAAATCCCAAAAGATGTTTCATTTTCTCCAACCAGATGTTCTGGATATTTGCGCATTAACGAGTGGTGCATCCAGTTCAGTGACTTTCAGAAGCCCCAATCTTTCTATCTCTGCCAAAATTATGTCCCTAAGCAGACTTCTGGCAGTGGAGTCTCGACAGATCTTCTTTTTCGAAAGCGTCATTTATCCTTTCAAAAGTGGTGATCGCATTCAAGGAATTTTCGGTGATTGTCGAATCAGGATTGCTTCCCGTTGCACTTAAGAGTGAAGACGTCTGACCATTTCATACAGTAAGGACAAGCTGTTCAACCGGCTGTACTCCATCCGGATAACATAGAATACGCAGGAAAATCGCTAATTGTCCACATAAGGGCTGCTCACAATTGAAAATTTTGTTTCTTAGATATATCGTACGAGGGAGCCCCGATCGTCCACAACTATTTTATATCGGTGATTAGAGGTTGTAGAAACACATCGAGTTTATCTTTCGAATTCTTTGGCCCTAGTACAAGAACGCTGAGGAACATGAACTGCTCTTTCATGCACATCCACAGAGGCAAGTTGTAGGGTGTAACTATGAAGAGCCACGATGAATATTGTGCGCCAAAACTCCTAAATGGTTGAAAACCATCTGTACAAAGACCCAATCTCACATTTCGAGTTTTAGCCGCAAAACCTGGATGAGTCTGGTTGAAATGATTCCAAACTTCTGAGTTGGATGGGTGGCGCATAACATTATCTTAAACCACGTGTCCAACATGCTATCTCATATCTTTGCTGTAGCATTAGATGCGTATAACCTCTGCAGACGAGGAGTTAATGGAAAATAGTACATCTTTTTTTATGCGACGCGAGCCCTTTGTTGTTTTGTTTTGCCTTAACGAACGGGTTTAAACCGAGGTTCATTGCAAAGTTTGCAGGTTGTCAAATTAGGATCGTCTCTCCAGTAGATCATATAATTATTCTTGCAGCATTCTATCTTATCGACTGGTAAGCCCATACCCCTTAGAAACTTCTTACTGTTGTAGAAGTTATTGGGTATGAGATTGTCTTTCGGCACAATCTCCTTGATTAATTCACTCAATTGATCATAACACTTCTGAGACATGTGATTCTCTGACTTCAAATTCATGAGACGGGAAACTAATGACAACCAAGTATGTCCTCGCACCCAGATACAATGGTTGATTTCCAGCATTCAACATGTCGTAAGATTTTTGAGCCTCAGGGTTCGGCGACTCTACCATATTGGCAACCACGTCGTAATCGGGAACAGCTGCATCTTGAACCATATTAATGTATGCGTTTTGATGATTCTTCAGAAGCGATGTAAGAGGGACCTCCAGCATGAAAATTGTGATGGCGTTTAGAGGTGGCGGGCCGACTTTCTCCGTGGTAAATCTATCTACAGTAATTCGGCTAGAACCCATGACTAAACAAGTGGTACTTAATCTCATCGATATCGAGAGATTTATTATTCCTACATCTACTATGATTACAAGGACATTTCAGCCTCTGTCCGTCCTTATGAGAAGAATGTGCTTGAGCAAATTCATTAAAGCTCAACTCCATCCACGAATTGTGAGAATAAAAAGTCGTTGTTGATTCGTTTGTACATCCAATTACGATCGAGACTTGTCCTAACATTATATGATTGTTATATTGATTTATTGAAAACTGGGCAGCATGAGGGTAGCTAGAAAATGATTGAATTTTTGGTAAGGGCCCTATTCCATTCGAAAACGTGATTTTTCAGTAATACAACGTCTTAGTATATGAATTTTTGTTGACTAAGAATTTCGGCTACATCTCCCTTTAGTTCTCTAAGTACACATATATTGCAGTGCACCTGAGAAAAAAAGAGAGATACTGAACCAAATTTTTTATAATCAATAAAAAAAACATATAGATAATATAAGCCTTATTACAATCACGCTATCAAACTGTCCAAATAAGTGGATAATTCAGGATTTAGTATCGAATTCTCTATTCTATACTAAATCACATACGAGTAAGGTGTATTATTTGAGTGTAGATAGAGAAATTATATTTTGGATCAATAAATCACGGTCGGTGCCATAAACCACGTCATCATAGACGTATATATCAACCAATAAATCATCACAACATGTACAAAATATCTACAAAATAACATATATGTTAAACACAACAACCACGTACCGAGCACCACGGTATTTAAAAACCACCAACATCAACAATTTAAGACATTTTAAAACCACCATCATTATTTAAAAGAATCTTGAAAACCGTTATTGGAGGGACGAAACCTCCCCGCTGGCGCTGTACACCACGTCATCACCGACGTCTTCCCAAACCAATCGCAACATCAATCAATTACAATTAAACCATAACAACAAACCATAATATACATTAAATTAACATAACCGATCACCACGGCATTTAAAACCCACCATTGCATACACTTTAGAAAGATAATTGCTTAATTGAACTCTTAATAAACAATAAAGAACCCTAATTATATAATTATTCTTATATTGAACCCTAATTATATAATTATTCCTAAATTGAACCCTAATTATTTAATTATTTCTAAATTGAACCATAATTATATAATTATTCCTAAATTGAACCCTAATTATGTAATTATGCCTAAAGTGAACCCTAATTATAAAACTATTTCTAAATTTAACCCTAATTATATAATTATTCCTAAATTGAATCCTAATTATGTAATTATTCCTAAATTGAACCCTAATTACTTAATTATTCCAAAATTGTACCCTAATTATATAGTTATTCTTAAATTGAACTCTAATTATATAATTATTCCTAAATTGAACCCTAATTATGTAATTATTCCTAAATTGAACCCTAATTATGTAATTATTCATAAATTTAACCTTAATTATATAATTATTCCTAAATTGAACCCTAATTATGTAATTATTCCTAAATTGAACCCTAATTATGTAATTATTCCTAAATTGAACCCTAATTATAATTTAAACCCTAAAATCAACCCTAAACCTAAATTACAACCCTAATTGCAACTCCAACACTAATTAAGTCGTAATTGAAAATTAAACCCTATATTAAATTATAATTACAAATAAAAAACTAAATTAATAAATACAAATAAAATAAAAAAATAAAAAAACAAACCAAAACTACTTACCTTCGGACGGCGGTAGCGGAGGCTTCAGGCGGCGGAGGAGGCGACGGAGCGGCGGTGGAGGGAAAGCGAGCGGTGGCGGCGGCGAGGGTTTGCAACGGGCAGCGAGATCTATTTTTTTTTTTGTTTGTTTGTTTGTTTGTTTATTTTCTTTCCTTCGAGCAGAATGCAGCGGGCTCTCTGGGGCTTTAATTAAACTGGACCGAGGGAAATATGGACCTCAGAAAAGTCTTCGAAAATACCGAAGGCAGACTTCTCCCCTCGGTTTTTCCTAGGGGATACAAAAACCCACAATTTTATTCGATTTTTTGTTTCTTTAATTAATTAAAAAATTGAAGAAAACTAAAAAAACTGAAGAAAACTAAAAAATTCGATTTTCCGAGGGCAAAACCGTTCCCTCGATTTTTCTAATTAAAAAAATCAAATAAAATCGAAAAAAAATAAAAAACGCGTATTTAATGATCGATACTCGATCCTCGTGGTTCCATGATATCAAGATGTAACCCTTTCCACCCATTGCGTAAATTGATAGGATTTGTTTTTATTTTTACAAATTTTCTATTTTTTTTTATTTTTTATTTAAAATCCAAAAAAATTGAAAATACGTATTTAACGATCGACACCCGATCCTCATGGTTCCATGATATCGAGACGCACCCCTTGCCACCCTGTGCGTAAATGGATAGGATTTGTTTTTATTTTTACAAATTTTCTATTTTTTTATTTTTTATTTAAAATCGAAAAAAAAAACGCGTATTTAACAATTGACACTCAACCTCGTGGTTCCATGATATCGAGTTTCACCCCTTGCCACCTTGTTCCTAAAATGATAGAATCTTTTTTATTTCTTTACTAATTTACTATTTTTTTCAAGTTTTTTTTCAATTTTTTTTAAATCGAAAAAAAAATAAAAAATGCGTATTTACCGATCAACACCCGATACTCGTGGTTCCATGACATCGGGACGCACCCCTTGCCCCCTTCAAAAAATCATGACGCTTCGTCGCTTTGCATTTCCAATCGAGCAATTTGATCGATCGATCGTGTCTTGGTTGTTGGTCGAGTTACACGACACGTGTGAATACGCACGTGCTCATTGATATTTTTCAATTGAAATCGGGTCAAGACCACCCCTCGTGCCTAAAATGAGAGGATATGTTTTACACTATCGATTTTTCTATTTTTTTTAATCTTTTAATTAATTAAACAAAACCGAGGGGAATTCCCTCGGAAAAAACCGAGGGATTTATCATAACCCTTGGTATTTTTGTTATTTTTTTTTTTATTTTCTAATTAATTAAATAAAACAAAGGGGAGAAAATTGCCCTCAGTTTTTTCGAGGAGGTTTTCTTCCCCTCATTTTTTTTTATTTTGTAATTAATTAAAAAAACGGAGGGGAGAAAACTGCCCTCGGTTTTTCCGAGGGGATCTTCTTCCCCTCGGTTTTTTTGTTATTTTATTATTTTTTAATTAATTAAAAAAACGAGGGGAGAAACTTGCCCTCGGTTTTTCCGAGGGTATTTTCTTCCCCTCGATTTTTTTATTTTATTATTATTTGATTTAAAAAAAAAACCGGGTGGAGAAAATTGCCCTCGGTTTCCGAAGGGGTTTTCTTCCCCTCGGTGTTTTTTTATTTTATTTTTTAATTAATTAAAAAAAACGAGGTGACAAAATTACCCTCGTTTTTTCCGAGGGGATTTTCTTCCCCTCAGTTTTTTTGTTATTTTATTTTATTTTTGATTTTTTAATTAATTAAAAAAAATCGAGTGGAGAAAATTGCCCTCAGTCTTTCCAAGGGGATTTTCTTCCCCTCGGTTTTTTGTTATTTTTTTATTACCGAGGGGAAAAAATTACCCTCGATTTTTCCGAGGGGATTTTCTTCCCCTTATTTTTTTTAATTAATTAAAAAAGCGAGGGGGAGAAAATTCCCCTCAGCTTTTCCGAGGGGATTCTCTTCCCCTTGGTTTTTTTGTTATTTTATTATTATTTTTATTTTTTTAATTAATTAAAAAAACCGAGGGGGCGAAAATTGCCCTCGGTTTTTCCAAGGTGTTTTTCTTCCCCTCGGTTTTTCCGAGGGTCTTCCCCTCGGCGTTTTTGTTATTTTAATTTTTTTTTATTTTTTTTTTAATTAAAAAATTGAGGGGAGAAAATTACCTCGATTTTTCCGAGGGCATTTTCTTCCCCTCGGTATTTTTGAGGGGGATATTCCATCGGTAATGATACCCTCGGAAGCCTTCGGTATTGCCTTCGGTAATTATGTCGATAAATATTGGCGCCGTGTTTTCGAGGGATTTATCGAAGGTAATATTTCCCTCGAAAACAACCGAGGGAAATTTAATCCCCTCTGTAAGTCCCTCGAAAAAACCGAGAGTTATATTTCTCTCGTTTTTCCCTCGGTATTTCATTTTTTCTTGTAGTGATTTGATTAAATTTTACGTTTTAATACAAATTCATCCTTGTAGTATCGCAAAAGTAAGAATTAAAATTTAAATATTGTAAAATACTAAACCTTGAATATAGTTCTACTTAAAGCCATCGGGTTGAGATGATATCAAAGTGTCACAAACTTTTATTAAAATCTCAGGTTGCTTTTATCAATAATAGAGGCTGCACAATACTTTAAAAAATTCAAGGCGATGCAATCCCAATTCTTGGTTGCCCAAGCTTTTGGTCGCATCACATTATTTTATTTTCTAGTTTTTTATATAAAATGTTTTAAAAACTCATACGAATATGATAAGTCCAGTAATATTGGACAATTAAAGTATCAATTTTTATTGAGATTCTTATGAACGTGGAAGATCTAAACTGTTTACAACCAATCATATTAGTCCATTATGAATAAATCTTAATTCATAGATATATAAGACATTTTATCATGAAATAACTAAAAATATATCTAACTACATTAATATTATAGTGAAACATTTAAGAAGAAGATGGAGACCATTCTCAAAGTCTATTCTAGTATTCTTGTGCGACCAACAAAATTTCGCATGTTTGATATCTATATACTCTATCTAATGGAAGTAGAGTGTTGAAGCAACTCACTATTGTTATGTTTGGTATGATGTAGACTTCTTGGCTTTAATTATGTTTGGTTTTGTAGATCTTTATATTATCTATGGTTATTCATGCATGCGTACAAAAATGAATCCTTAATATTATTTTATCTCTGGTCATGGAACTTCTAGTTCGAGAAAATTATATTGTAAAGAGAACAACTATAACAGATATAGTATTATATCTCTAGTCATGGAACTTCTAGTTTGGAAACATTGGAATGTAAAGAGAACTATAATGGATATCAAAAGCATCTAAAGTGGAAAAGCAAATATCTAAGCATCTCAAAACAGATATCTAAGCATCTAAATCTAAGGACTAGTTCTCCTTCAGCTCACTGGTAAGACTTACACATTATCTTCTTCTTCTTCTCAGCTGCAACAATTTCCTTGCCAGTTGTATCTGCAGCTCTTCCTCGCCGAAAACCCAATCACCTTGTTCCACCTCCTCATTTTCACGAGCATGTTTCTGATTTTCATTTTCATCATACCAGTGTATGATTTGATGAATCCCCCGTACCTCGGAACTAATTCTCCGGCCTATAAGAAAGCTCAACTATTATCCGATACATGAGAAGCTTCACGATTGTTCTTTACATCTTTGGTAACGAATATTCACTCAATAAATGAATGCTACAATCTCCGACTCATACATAATAGTCTATCAAATATTGAAGGATCACGTCAAACCTCAAAAATTTTGCGATCATACTAGTCACCAAGAGCATCCCAAAAGCATTGGTGTCATGCAAATCACTAGTGGAAAAAATACGATTAGCAGCGGTTCAAAACAGTTATTGGTGGCGGTTTTGAATCGCCTCTAATCGAGGCGACACTTAAAGTTAGATCCACACGGGTAGCGGTTCAAACCGCTACTTAAAACAAGAGCGGGTGGCGGTTCTTAGCTACGAACCGCTACCAAAACTTTTGGTAGCGTTTCATATTGAACCGCGACTTAAAATGTCGACTTTTGGCAGCGCTTCATGCTGAGCCGTGACTTAAAGTGTAGACTTTTGGCAGCGGTTCTGTTTTGAACCGCCACTTACAGTGTGATTTTTTTTTTCCCTGGCTTCAGCACCCAAAAAATTTTCCAAATTTATTATAAATCCTACAAACCAAATTACGCATAGCAAATACACAACTAAACAAACCAAAATATTCATAGGAAACACGAATTATCCAAACAAACAATAAATGTCATAAATATCAAACACAAATCATTCAAGTAAAAAACAAATATATCATTTCAACCATAAAAATTCAATCTTATCAATATACTCAACAAATGCTTACAATTAAAAATTTAGAAGACGTCAATAAAATATCTTGCGAACACATTTCGAATATCATCGAACTCCAACGGTAAGTAAGGATCTTGATTCGGTCTCCAATCCTTAAATCAAAAATATTGAAATAAAATATTAGATTTATTAATAGTAACTAATTATGATTTAAACTTCTCCCTATATAAACATTAAATATAATAAATGGCAAATTAGTTTCCTCAGCTACTACTGCAACAATCTTTACATCAAACCTGACATATCCACTTGCTTTTGTAAAATAAAAACTAAAAAAGGGAAAAAAAACTACGAAAGTCGGCCAAGATTTGTAAAAACATGTTAAAATAAGAAACAGAGCAGAAGTTAATAAAAAAAATTTACCCTTTCTTTGTTCAAATCAGTCTCTACTGCTCCCCCTGAGCCAGCTGCAGATATTTTCCGAAAACTCTTTAAGACCAAAGAGAAAAGGAAAAATAAATGAAAAAAATTAAGAATGAGAGGTTATTTATATATGATTAACCTGATACAGATGAGGGAGGGTGCATTAGACTATCAATCTCGTACTTGACCTATTAATTATCAAAATAAACACTATCTTTTATGTTAGAACACGATGAGGGAGGGTGCATGAGACTATCAATCCCGTACTTGACCACCTTAGGATTTTATTTTATTTTTTTACTACCTGAGTAGCATAGCCACTAAATTCTTATCCAAGTGTCAAAGGCGTAGCATCTTGTGTGTGCGTACGACCGATTTTTACAATGTCTTTGAATTCTACAGACTGAAAAAAATGCAAAAGTAATGTTATAATATAATTAAATTTGAAACCTCTCTCGACCAGTCAAAGAAAACGCAAACCGAATATCATAATTATAACATAAACAGACAAACAAAAAAAAGCAAAATTAACAAATTTACCTGTGCATAAGACAAGCCAAAACCAGATCATAGGCCAGCTAGATAAGATTACCGTTGGAAACGTGCCGTTAGAAGACTMTGATCTGTTTACGTGYTCGTGGATGAACAAATTTTTCTCTGCTCTTGTGGCTAAGAATCTCAGCTGCTCTATTTGCAATTACCTGTCCAATTATAAATATTTCAAAAAAAAAAAAAGAAAGAAAAGTTTTTAGAACCAATTAAATTACAAAATGAAGAATTAATTAAAGACACCTCATTGGCATTCATGTTAGTCTGAGTGCTACTGCCAGTTTGCCAAACGACCAACGGAAATTGATCGTTTAGTTTCCCGTCAGCCACTTCTTGGCCTGCTTGAATAACTSCTTTCCCTATGGTYYGGTCCAGKCCATATTRCATGTTTACCTATATATCAACCAATTCACATCATTAAAATGTTTGYGATATTCAAACTTACATATATTTTAATGACTATTTGTAATATTCAGAAAAATTAATTAGGATAGGCAGCATTTAGACCTTGGCAGCACATTTCTTAAGAATTCCAAAAGAACGAACAATAGGTTCAGGCATTTGTTCTCGCTCGCCTCCGATTTCAAAATTGTGCAACGATCTTTGAGTTTGAGCGCCCCATAATCTGACCCACTCCAAACATCAAAAAAATATATAAAGCCCGCCAATTACATAGTCATTGATCAAAGCCATCTCACAATTTTTAAACAAGTGTATGCGAGAGTGATAGAGAGAGTATGCCAATATCACGATAAAAAGATGTAAAATAAACAAAAGGAAAGGATAAGCCTCAGCTCAGAATCTTGTGGACCAATGACAAATTCAGCAGGCTGGGCCGATGGCCTTTCATGTAATGGACCACTCTGAATCCTAGAAAAAACTATGGTGGAATTTAGAAAAGTGGAGTGCAGAGCCAACGCCACTTTTAATCTGCTGCAGATATTCCCATACGAACCACAAGCTCGACTCCACGAAACCACACGATCACCATTGTAGGCTAAGTAAATAAACTCACCCAACGCCGCCATCGATGTCACCATTAAGTATGCTAATACCTGGTTCATAATGAGTTTAAAAYGTACAAATTAGTTAGTAATGAATTTCAAAGTACAAACACAAAGGCATTCCCATCATTCCTTTCCACAAAAATCTAATAATGTTACATTTCAATTTTGTTTTTAGTTTTTTTTAATAAAACAAATATATTCGCATAGCATTTATTTCTCTTTTATGAAATTGCATCCTCTATTAGAGACATATATGTGTGATGTCCACGTGCTATGAAGGAAAACACTACATTTAAAATAAAGAATCAATCATATACTGTAAAATGGGGCCTATATGGAAGATACATAGTTAATGACATCCCAACTGTAATTTCAAGATTCAAAAAATTGGAATAAAAAAAAAAAGAAAAATAAAAAAGGAAAGGAAGAAGGAAAAAATTGTTCTTGGTTGAGAAAATTGATTGCCTTAACCTACAAGCCCTGATAACGAACCATGCAGTCAAAGCATGCACTTAAGACATATTTTCTGTGTGGGTGTTGGTCATAACACACATAAAACGAAAAAGGGATTTCAAAGGTGAAATTAAATTAAACCTGATCAGTAACAAAGAAAAGCCATGCTTTAGTCAGTAAGCATCTGAGATATGAAGATATAGCTGCAAACAAGACATATCCAGCAGAAATTGCACTAATGCAAACCATGTACCTGTCCCATTGCAAATAATGATAAGTAATAAAAACCCTAATAAGAAAAAAAAATAAAAAAAACCCATAATTTTAGTACAAGGACAAAATATTCTAGGAAACACCCCTGAATATATGGTTCAAAAGAAGTTGACAGAGGAAAACTAACTTGTCATGGTGGTACTTTCTCGAGTGGCGGCCGTTTATCTAGCAGCATCCCTCCTTGCTGCAAAGGACATCTTCAGCATGCGAAGATCCGTGGGAGTATGTGGCAGCTTCAGCATCTCATAGGTAAATGCACAATAACCCGGTCGAAAATACCAAAAACACCCCAGATTGCCACAAATTAACACCGCGACAGCTAAAATTTCTCTGCCTTCAACTTCTTCTCCGATGGAGACTCAGCATTCTTCTCCTCATTCCTGTCAAACAGCCAGCTGCTGGTTTCTACCACCACACTCTGCGGCCCCGCCATATAATAAATTTGCAGGACATGATGATCTTGAAGACCCGTTTCACTGTATCGTATGGATCTTGCGCTATTTCTCCTGAACTGTACAATCTACCAGCAATCAAGAATCTAGAGAGGTTTTTACTGCCGGTTAGAATTCCGAAGACCATGATGAATGATAAGTAAACCGAACTTCAAGAAATTCACCACATACGCAGCAAAAATAATTCAAGTAGGCATTTTATCGAACATAGGGCAGGCAAAGGAATAACAGGCACCAGTGATCTTTACTTGGCTGAGACCGTTTATAGCTTTATGCAAGTGATGAAGTGAACACACACGAAATTATATAGACAAAGTAGAAAGAATCGAATCAAGAAACCAAAGAAACTCATTTAATCTCTATTCCTCTTCTCTCGGTTTGTTTTTCCTCTCAGTTCAATGGAGGAGCTTTCAATGATAAAACATATTCTTAAAATGATTAGAACTGACAACCCTTTCATTCAACAAAAAAACCTAAACCAGTAGTGCATAAAAAAKTAAAAATAAAATCATAAGCACCTTGATTCCATGTATCGCAAGCAAAATGAGGTCTCCTTCGGGTATCTGCCAATTATCCAGTTCCTCATCATTCGAAGGAACCTTTTCTGTTTCATATGTTCTATAGGCAATGGCAACACAGCGCAAACTCCCAMCAGCCATATCTTCAATCGCTTTTTTAAAATTATTAATTACCTGTGAAGGTAATTACCTGCGGGAACAAGCTTTCGGGCTTTATGCCGATCGATGACCGATTCAATTGGTTCACCCTCTTGCTGCACCGTCCACAGATCGAGCCCCACAACCACCGCAATAATCGCACCATCGTCTTTAATTTGTTGCCCGGCGGCGAAATCGAAGGCGTCGCGAGCCATGGATTGAATCAAATCTTCAGACATCCTATAATCCCGCAGCCTGTGACGAACACTAAACCCTCGCACCCATGGCTTGTTGTCGGAGTCCACCTCTGCGAACCTTTCTGACCCCATCATCTTCGTCTTCTCCTTCTCAACCCTAATTTTGAGTTTAAAATTAACCCAGCTTTGATTTCCCGGCTTCAAGGTTTCAATTTCCCGACTTCAATTTCCCAACTTGAGGTTTGTAGGTTTCAATTTTCGGCTAAGTGTTTGAAGGTTATTTCAATTCTAATTTGGGGCCGCTGCGTTTCTCATATTTGGGGTCGCGGTTATGATATTCAACCGACACCCCTGGGCTTTATTAGCAGCGTTTGGGCCGAAACCGCAGCCCGAATTTTTCAAGAACCGTTACCAATAAACGATCAATTATAAGTGGCGGTTTTAAGAAGAACCGCCACCCGAGAACAACATATTTGTTGCGTTTCCTTACCAACCGCTACCCTTTTTTTTTTATTAGAGTCGCTCCCGAAGGGAACCGCGACTTTTACGATTATTGGTGGCGGTTGTTAACGAATAATCGCCACCCGAGTGATTTATTTGTTTTTTCTTTTAACATAAGAAGCGGTTTATAAGTAAAAACCGCCACTTTGGTTCATTTTGTGGCGGTTCGAATTTAAAACGTTACTTATAAAGTGACACTAATTTGATTTTTTCCACTAGTGAATGAACGATAATATTTTGCATAGCCTAGGTTAGTTTCACTTTCTAACTTTGAAAGAAGAATCGAGGGAATGATCTAGAAGCTCACTAGGAGACCAACACCACTTAGCATGTCCGATTATCGAGGAATATTTTGCGTTAAATGAGCATACCTTGAATTAGCGATTTCTCACGACTTCTTACCGTACACGTGTCACTCGTTGAGTTACTCACCAACTTTCACTCGAATCTATGAACATGCAAGATCTAAATTTTTTACAAACCAATCATATTGCATCAAAAATTAATAGATCTTAATTGATAGATATAGAAGATAATTTTCATTTAATACAAACTCGTCGCAGTAGAATCGCAAAATTTAGAATTAAAAATTAAATTTATCTTCTTTAGAAGACTAAATCTTGAATATTAATTCTACTTAAAGCCATCCATTTGGGATGAAATCAAAGCGTTGCAAAATATCATTAAAATCTCTGGTTGCTTTGGTCAATAATAGACGCCGTATAATTTTATTTTTATAAATTTGAGGCGGTACGATCCCATTCTTGGCGTCGTCGTATTACTTTATTTTATGATATAGGTTTCTTAAATCAGCCATTTATAAAACTCTTACGAATATGATAAGTCCAATCATATTGATCATATTGGACATTAAAGTATCGAATCTTATTGAAATTCTTATGAACATGCAAGATCTTAATTGCTTACAACCAATCATATTGGTTTAATATATGAATAAATCTTAATTCATAGATATTGAAGACTATTATCATGAAATAACTAAAAATATATCTTACTACTTCGATACTATAGTGTAACATTTAAGAACAATTTGAAGACCATTCCAGTGTTCTTACGCAATCAAAGAACCACCTATACCCCAGAACTGATTGTCCAACCCATATGAAAACTTGGCTATTATCATTTTACTTCTTTAATTAACATCTAGTACATGGACAGCTTGACGGGGGGTCTTTACAAATTTCTGCACTTACTCGGGAATTTTCTCTACCATCACATGGAACTCCTTGAGATTATAGGTGATAACGAAATATTCACTCAATGAGGCCAATTATGCATGAATGCTACATTTTTTCCCCCATACATAATAGTTTACCAAATCTTCAAGGATCACGTTAAACCTCAGAGGTTCCGTGATCATACAAGCCACCTAAACAATGTTGAGAGAATAAGCGTACTAAAAAATAACTAACTCAAGAAAAAAAAAAAAGAATGAATTCTCTTCACCCACTCACTTTAGTGATGTCCCTCCCACTCATAGTAGTTCCGCGGTACCCACTCGTGATGACGTAGCCCTATATCATCAAAACTCTAATCCGAAATTTACAATAGTAACTATCCAGATTGAATTTTAATTTTTAATAGAAACTCGTTGTTGTGGGATTACAAAATTAAGAGTTCAAATTTAAATTGTTTTCCTTTTGGAGACTAAACCTTAAATATTCTTAAAGCCTTCCATTTGGGATGAAATCAAAGTGTCGTAAACTTTAATTAAAAATCCTATGTTGCTTTTATCAATAATGGAGGCGGTATAATTTTATTTTCATTTTTGAGGTAGTTCGATCATGATTCTTGGTGGTCCAAACTTTTGGTCGCATCACATTATTTTATAATCTAGGTTTCTTAAATCAACTATTTAAAAAAACTCATACGAGTATGATAAGTACAATTATATTGGGCATCAAAGTATCAAATCTTATTGAGATTCTTATGTATACTCAAGATCTAAATTGTTTACAACCAATCATATGGTCCATTTATGAATAAATCTTATTTCATAGGTATAGAAGACTATTATCATGAAATAACTAAAATTATATCAAACTACTTTAATACTATAGTGTAATATTTAAGAACTAATGGAGACCATTTCCAAAGTCTACTAGTGTTCTTACGCAATTAATAAAATCTCACATATTCCCTATACAATGGAAGTAGATTGAATGAGCTCATTATCATTATGTTTGGTATTATGTAGACTTTTTGGCTTTAACTATGTTTGGTCTTGTAGGTTTTTATATTATCTATGACTATGTACATCAAGTACAACATAGTATTATATCTTTGGTCATGTAGACTTCTAGTTCAGAAAATTGAATAGATATCTAAACATTTATGACAAATATCAGGAGCTTCTTCTTCTTCTTCAGCATTGTCCTTATCATTTGTACCTGTAGCTCTTGATTCAGCCTATTCCTCACTAATAACCCCATCACCACGTTCCACTTCCTCATCCTTATGTGCACGTTTCTTATTTTTTATTTAGTTAGACCTGGTGCAATGTATGCCTTGATGGACTCCCTATACCCCTGAGACTGATTGTCTGGCCTATAAGAAGACTTGACTATTATCACCTTACTTTTTGGAACACCCAATGCATATAAAACTTGACGAGGTTCTTTACATGTTTTTACACTTCCTCGGGGATTCTTTCCTCCTTCATAGAGACCTCTTTGAGATTCTTGGTAATAATGAAATTTCACTCAATGAAGCCCAATTATGCATGAATGTTACATTCTTCGCCCATAAGTAACAGTCTAACAAATGGATCACATCGGACCTCAGCGATTCTGTGATCACACTAGGCACCAAAAGCATCCCCAAAGCCAATCTATTGGTGGCATGGATGATCGATAATCATTCACATAGTGTTGATTAATTCCACTTTTCTGACTTTGAGAGAATCGAGAAAAAGATCCAAATGCTTACTGGTAAACCAACAACACTTAGCATGTATGATCATCGAGGAATATTTTGCATTAAATGGCAATATTCTTGAATTAATGATTTCACATCGCTTCCTACTGTAGTCACTCACCAACTTTTACACAAATCCTATGAGGTAGGAATCATCACACACAAACTTTATTGTTATCTTGTCCTCCATTCTATGAGGGTGGGAAAAAAGTCGACATAGACCAATCTTATCTTAACCGATCGACCAATTTTATGGTTATCATGTCCTCCATTTTTTGATATTTTCTTTATCATTTTATTTTTTTTAAAACTAAAAACACCGAGGGCATTCTTGGCCCTCAGAAATTATAGAGGGTATCATTCCCTTCGGTAATTATCGAGGACAAAAAATTCCATCGTAATTTTGTTTTATTTAAATCAAAATGATCAAGAAAATATCAAAAAAGAAAAATAAAAAATAGCATCAAATGCAGTACTAAATAAATTTAATGTAATCTCATTATTTTTTAAATATACAATGTTTTTTTTCTCTTGTTTTAAAATCACTAAATACAAATTGATCGATAATTATATATTTTTTAGTCTTTTCTAATAATCAAAAAAAAAAAAAATCAAGGAAATATCAAATGAAATAAAATGTAACAGCATTAAATGTAAAAATAAATAAAATTAATATAATCTCATTATTTTTTTTTAAAAATATACTACGTTTTATCTTTCGTGTTTTAGAGTTACAAAAAATATAAATTGATCCAAAATTACATGTTTAAAAGTTTTTATAGTTTTTTTTTTTTATTTTATGAAAATAAAAATAGTGATGGAGTTTTTTTCCCTCGAAAAATACCGAGGGTATTTTTTTCCCACGGTAATTACCGAGGGCAAGAAACTCCCTCGGTATTTTTGATTTTTTAAGAAAATAAGAAAAATCAATAAAAAATAATAAAAAGGAAGAAAAATAGCAATTAAATTTAATGCTAAATAAAATTATATAATAATTATTTTTTAAATATACCTTGTGTTTATTTTTCTTGTTTCAAAATCACAAAAAATAAAAATTGATCGATAATAAAAAAAAATAGTTTTTTAAAAATATAATCAAAAAAATAAAGAGAGAATAAAAAATATAATAACAAAATATAATAGCATTAAATTTAATAATAGTTAAAATTAATGTAATCTCATTATTTTCTAAATAAACTATTTGTTTGTTTTTCTTATTTTATAATCACAAAAAATACAAATATATTGAAAATTACATTTTTTAAGTTTTTTTAATTTTCTTAAAAATTAAAAATACCGAGGGTAATTATCCCCTGGTAATTACCGAGGAAAAATAATCCCCTCAGTATCTTTCTTATTTAAAAATAAAATAAAAATTAAGAATAAAATGTAATAGTATTAAGTTTAATAATAAATAAATTAATGTAATCTCAATATTCTTTTAGATGTACCATGTATTTTTTTAATTCTTGAATTCACACACACACACACACACACACACACACACACACACACACACACACACATATATATATATATATATATATATATATATATATATATTCCAAAACATAAAAACTAAGTCGTTCAATTAATTTGTATGCATATAATATATATGAAAATATTAAACATTTATAATAATTCATAAACTAAAAGAAAACCACACACACACACACACACACACACACACACACA
>BMAC01000700.1:138720-169002 GCA_014905375.1 Phtheirospermum japonicum
TATATATATATATATATATATAATTGTATGCATATAATATATATGAAAATATTAAACATTTATAATATTTCATGAACTAAAAGAAAAACATGAAAACATATTAACCCGTGCCAGGAATTGACCCGGTGACCCGAAAGCAAGCCTAAGCCAATGATGGAACCAAGTTTAAAAACACTGGTTTCAATACATTTCATTAAAACTAGTTCGAATACCCATGTCTTACGCGGGGATATTAAATAAAGGCATAAAAAGTAAAATATATCAAAAATAATTATTAACTTTAAAAAGTGAATTATTAATACAATGAAAGAAAATATCTGATATAAATATAAGATGTGTAACATTTCAAAAGTTTCTCTGTTACAGCCTCTTAATCCAAAATACTTCCTTTAAACGCAATTCATTCAAATCAAGATTAGAAATACTGCAAATATATATTTGAGTAATGCAATAGACTCCTAAGATAAAAATAAATAAACATGCATACCAAATATTATTTAGGGATAAATTTTTTTTACCCCCCAAAGTATGCACTTTTTTTCACTTTTCCCCCGATGTATTTTTTGTTCCACTTTGCCCCCTGATGTACAATAATTTTCGATGTTGCCCCCAAAACTTTATTTCCGGTGAAATATTCCTTTTAGATTCCATCGGCGGGCAGTTGGGGGGCAAAGTGAAAGAATTTTATAGTTTGGGGGGTAAATTGAAAAAAATCTTATAATTTGGGGGGCAAATTAAAATAATAAATAATAAATTTTTGTTTTAAAATTTTATATTTGGAAAAGATATATAATTTTTATCTTATACTCACACACACACACAAAGTTGTCAATACAATTCTAATTTTCAAAAAAAAAACATAAATTTCCAATTAATATTTATAATTTTCTAAATATAAATATTGTCAATACATCTTTAATATTATTAATTACTAAACACATGACTAAGTATTATGTAAATTATTATAATACAAAAAATAAAATTATCATTCAATATTTTTATTTGTATAAAAAGTGTGATTAAATACTATATTAATCGTGAGTACATTAATTATTATATAAGATTATAATTATCGAATGATTAATATAATCAAAATCTTATAATATCAAGATTTTAATTATATTAATCATTCGGTAATTATAATCTTATATAATAATGTACTCATGATTAATATAGTATTTAATCACACTTTTTATACAAATAATAATATCAAATGATAATTTTATTTTTCGTATTATAATATTATAATGCATATACGAAATACACATTTATTTTATTTGGTTCAATCATAATACATAATAATATATTATTATATTACTTAGCCTAATAATTTACATAATAATTAGTCATGTGTTTCATATTTAATAATATAAAAGATGTATTGACAATATTTATATTTAGAAAATTATAAATATTAATTGAAAATTTATGGGTTTTTTTTAAAATTAGAATTGTATTGACAACTTTGTGTGTGTGTGAGTATAAGATAAAAATTATATATGTTTTTCAAATATAAAATTTTAAAACAAAAATTTAATATTTATATTATTTTAATTTGCCCCCCAAACTATAAGATTTCTTTCACTTTACCCCCCATACTATAAGATTCTTTCACTTTGCCCCCCAACTGCCCGCCGATGGAATCTAGAAGGAATATTCCGCCAAAAATAAAGTTTGGGGGGCAACGTCAAAAATTATTGTACATTAGGGGGCAAAGTGGAACAAAAAATACTTTGGGGGCAAAAAAAAATTAGCCCTATTATTTATATGGAAATTCAACTTGTCAATTATAAAAGAATCTTGTCAACCCTTTTCACCTCTTCACTCTCGATCGACATTGCAGCGTAATAATCGCCTCTAAAATAAAAAAAACATCTTACACAATCCACCTATAATACTCATATATGATAATGACTTCAAATATATGATTTATAAAACCAAATCAGTGGTATATAAATTTAATCAATTTATTATGTTGTATGTTCACCATAGATTAAGATTGAAAAATATGAAAATCATTATAAATCAATATAATTTTTTTACAAATCAAGGAAGTAAATTGATAATTATATTTTGTAATTAATTTATATATATTTAATTATCATATTTTTATTAGTATTTTGGTATAAATACTATTAATCACAACCACAATCATTATTTGATTATCATATTTTTATTAGTATTTTACAAATTATAACATTATACTAATAAGTAACGTCTATGTTTGGTATAAAGAATAAATTATAATGCGAGATACTAATAAGTAATCTCATATGTAAATTAATGCAGTAGGGTGATATGTTGGGTATAATGTGTAATATTAGGATTTGATTTAAGTATTTGATTAATTATTATATAATCAGTATTTAATTTTAATATTTTTGGTATATAATGTAATTAATTTACAAATTTTTGGTATAAACACTAATAATTATAACCGATTATGATTTTATAAAGAGTATTTGGTAACGATAACACTAATAATTAATATTTGTATTTTTGGTAAGTACACTAATAATTATATGCCTTTTTACCTGCTTATATATATATGGGATGGAATCTATTAATTATTATATATATCGTATTTAAAGTAATTAATTTTGAATTTTGAATTAATGGTCTTATTTTTGGTATTCGGATCTTTTTTCTTAATTTACTTAATTTCTAGTATTGAGATCTCTTTGCTTAATTTGTATACATATTTAAATATGAAATATCAAAGCTATACATTTTTTATATGTCAAAATGTTTAAATTAGAAAACAATCATGTTATATATAAAACTGTAAAAGGCAAACTTTTGAAATTAGTAAGATGTCAAAAGAATCAATTAACAGTTTGTCATCAAACCAAATATAATTGTGTATGGAAATACCAAAATTAACTATTTTTTATTTAATAAAATGTTTAAATTAAAAAACAATCATGTTATACATAAAACTGTAAAAGGCAAACTCTTGAAATTAGCAAGATGCCAAAAGAATCAATTAACAATCTGTCATCAAACCAAATATAAATTGTGTATTGAAATATCAAAATTATATATGTCAAAACATTTACATTAGAAAAATAATCGTGTTCATGAAAATAGCATTTCCTTTTGGCACACTAACAAACATATCCCCAGCAATGTGCTCCACACCTGTTTTAATCATTAACATCATGACCCATATAGACTTTCAACATGATTAGGGAGAAATTCATATGCAATATGAACTAAGGTAGTTTTAACAATTTGCATTATAAACTATTTGTTTTATACAATTTTTTCATTTCACAAAATCTAACATTCGGAATCGTAGTTTTGCAAAAATACTCTGAATTGGTCAGATTCTTATGCATGGATCGTGATATTAAGAAGCACTAATCTAATGCCACGTTTCCATCATTATCTTTCCTTTGGAAACACATTAAAATAGAAAATGATTTGGTTCGCGCTTGGGACATCTGAAAAATACAAAGGGATTGCCTTTTCAGGAAAAAAGAGACCAAATTTGAAGCTATGGTTAGCAAATTAAGATAACACTTTGGGATTGGGTAAAGGATCTGTAAGCCACGATGATGAAGTATTTCAAAAACCAACTGTCTTGTGGCAATATTCAGCGGTGTTAACTATATAACAGATCAAACATTCATCCTTGTCAGATGTCTGCAGAAAACAGCCAGTCAGTGGAAGCATAAGTAAAAACTACCGCATAACAACATATAAACAGACAACCTAAATAAGCAAGAAACAGGTACCTTAATTTAATTGTATAAAATTTAAACTTTAAAATCTAATTAAAGATACATAGTACTAAGATGCTTACTTTAGCACAAAAACAAAAACAATATATATGCATAAACAACAATTATAAAATAGCACTGTACAGCTACATAAGCAAAAAACTGCAAACATAAGAAAGCAGTTAAAATACATATCAACCCAAAAAATAATTAGAAGAGAACAAAAATAAACCCTAATTAACCTATACAGCACGAATTAGGTATACACATCTCTGAATTAAACAAATATAAGTTATCTAAACACTAAACATTAATGTTTCATTGACTGTATTTTAGACACATAGCAATAAAACATCTTTTACGTACCCATGCACACATTCTATCCAGTACTGCAAAGCATGCATGACTACACACAAATAAACAGACTTAAATCAAAATCTAAAAAAAGAAATTATAACAGTACAAAACAAACACTAATTACCAAGTCATAACAATCGACACTACTAAACTCCTAATAACCTCAAAGAGTAATGACCCTAAAACCAACATATTACAAAACAAAAAACGATTAACACACACACCATAAAAAAAAGAAAAAAAAAAAACACTGTAGCACATATTACATATAACAACATATAAATAGACAACCTAAATAAGCAAGAAACAAGTACCTTAATTTAATTGAAGTAATTGTTTAAAGTTTCGATACAATTATTGTACCAATACCCCACAAAAACAATCATTTAACTCTTTGTTAATCCAATTTATTAACAGTGCGCCAAAAAAAAAAGAAACACACCTCAAATCGCTCCTGTGCAATGGCCTCTTTAAACAATCTCTGAAGGCAAAACCGGCTCCTCATCCTCGAATAGTTTCAATGAATCACGAATCCTAGCAGCGTCATTATAATCCTATGAAATTATATAATAAATCGCGTCAACAATTAAATAAAACAGCAAAATTCGTACAAAATTGAGTAAACCAAACAAAAAAAAAATACCCCAAACTTCGCGACGAGTTCCAGCTGCTGCTTCAATAAAGCGTACGTTTCAGTGCGGGAAGGAAACGAACTCTGATGATCGCATTGGCCCAAAGGCGACGATTCGGAATCCGGCGAGGCATTCGCCGGCGAAGGGATTAAAGAACTGGAGGCCTGGCTGAGCGATGCGGTCGAAGCGGACCCACTTTTCGACGACTTCGAAGTGGCTCGCTCCACTTCTCGAAGAGCTAGTCAGAAAACCTTCCGAAAACTAAAATGGAAAGAAAAATCAGATCGGGAATTGATAAATGCTTGGATCTATATAAACCATTCACAAAACAAAAGATGGAAAACCTCTAAAAAACCGATTTTTCCCAATCTGCTTTTGCGATCGATTTCTATGAAAAAAAAAAAAAGAAAGATCGGGAATCGAAAAAAAATGGAAAGTAATCTAAAAAAGTTTTTTCCTAGGGTTCAATGTTATCCACCCACTTGCTAGCTGCCTGCTGCAGAAAAAGAAAGATCGAGAATCTCTTGCTCTTCTCCTTGCTAGAAGCGTGCTGCAGAAAAAACCCTTCACAACATATAATACAAAAATGTAATGTAAACTAAATTAAAAAACTCCCGATACTCGCTTCGATTTTTATGAAATAAAAAAAGAGACGGAAATGGAAACATATTGTTCAGATCGGAAAACTACAAAAAAATCCATATAAAAAAATAGATTATTAAAATAATTAAGTATTGATTTTCACAAAAACTCATTATCGATTTTCACAAACAAATAATTCTGAATTCTTTTGTTAATAATGGAGAAAACAGATCTTGAAAATATTTTTCGGAGCAATTATGACGATCGATTTTCCAGTTCTTAAAAAGAATAGATCTGAATAATCTTCGAAACAATTATGAAGTTCGATTTTCCAGTTCTTAAAAAAAATAGATATGAGTAACTTTTTCCAAATCTCGTAATCAAATTATCCCAGATCAGAAAAAAAAAAAAAAACACAATCGAAAAATATGGATTCGTTTCAGATTCGTTTAAACGGAGGGCTTCGCCGTTGAATCTCCGGCCGTGAATACGGGGGATATGCAGATATTACGGGTTTGAGTTAGAAAAATATATATGTTCAGGGAAGAAAAGATGGAAAAATTCGTGGAAAAATATGTATGTTCAGGGAAAGTTTATGAGATTTCGTCACTTGAAACCATCGATTAGGTTTAGGTTTCTGTGTAAAGCGAAAGTCCAGGGATGGATGTTCACGGGATGATTATTAATGAGGCGTAAGAAAATTAAGGAAAAAAACTCTATTATATACCCTAACCCAAAAACTATAAACTAAGGAATTAAGGGATTTTTCAATTGACACATCAAATTCTTGATTAATAAGAAAAAGACATTTGTAAATTGGAAGCATAAGAAATTGACACCTCAGCAAAGTATTAACAAGATTAACAAATAGGGGTTGGTGACATAAGTCTAACAAAATACAAGAAATGAATAAAATTGAAAAAAAAATTAACATTTGATAACTCTCGGTAATTTATAAAGGTGAGAGTTTTTAAAATATACTACTCGTGATGTCATGAAGGCCTCAATGTTTATGATTTTGACTTGAAATTTATGGAGCTTTGTGTGATTATTAATGGTCTTCATATATCATGATGAGCTTTTAGAAATTCGAGTTTTGGTGGGTTTTTTCCTGATAACATAAGGTCAACCCCTCTTCTTGTAATTTTCATTGTCCACAACTGCAAGTTTTTTGGTGATAAAGATAAATTTAAGGCGACTCAAGCTATTTGTGAAAACGTTATGAAAGTTGTTATGAAAGTTCGGCTGTTGTTCAATTCAGACCTTTTGAAATAAGTGATTATGTGCTCAATTTCGTGTTATTGAAGTTCTTGATTGGTCTAGGAAATATGCAATATGCAAGCCACCTGCACTTTGGCCTAAACATCATGTTGTAATTTGGAGTTGTGTAATGAGAATAATGTAATACACTTGCACTTTTGTTCCAAGAGTAGGTTCGAGTTTTAAGTCCAATGTTTGATTTATTTTTTTGGACATTTGAATGTATTTTTACTATTTGGTTTATATTTATCGTAAGTTAATGCCAACCATGAAGATTTATGTTTGAGAGTTAGTTGTAATTTTATTGGTAGTGTAATTTTTTTAAGATACTTGTCTCGTTTTTCTAATCATGATATATTCATGTAATTCTTTTTGGTAATATTGATGTAATGTTGTCAATGATATTTAAAATTGAAGAGTTTTTATTATTTATAATTCTATTAATGTGATAATTAATAGGGATGAATTAAAAAAAATAACTAAAAACCAAAATTGAACCAAACATTATCTATTACAATAATAGTCTTTCCAGAAGAAGTAATAATAATAATAGTTTCGAAATCCCCCAAATAAGCCGACTATTTCAAACGAGTGACTTTATATGTATAATACAGGAAACAAAATGGTAAGAAAATGATCTTATAATACGAGAGTCTCATATTAGACATACTTAAAAATAGATATGTAATTTTGGTGCAATCAATTTTAGCTATAAACCCAATAGTATCATTTTCTATTGGTAGTAAAAGCACTTACTTAATTTCTCCCCAAAAAAAAAAAAAAGGAACAATTACCGATAACAATAATCCCAATCCCTTATCTCACAATATTTGTCCCATTAGACATCTTAATGGAGAACAAGAGAAATTTTCCTAAAAATAAATTGACTCCAAATGCCTACAGATATTGCATTAAAATGCTAACTCATCGATTTAAAACTGCAGCCAGGTGTCCTATTCGAACACCAGCCCCTGACGACGCAAACTCATCTCTGCAATAAAACGAAATTCCTTTCACCGGCACGAATTCAATTCTTCTATTTCCCGACGAGTCCACGCCGACATCCAAGCCTTTCCGGCTCACAGTTTCATTAGTTGTTCGTTTGTATGAGCCAAACCACTTGGACTGCATGTAGCCGAGACGTCGCCACGGCGGCACAATGATGCCCACGCTTTTCATCGAGTTTCTAATAGCACTGCACATTAGCCTTACCACCTGTCTAAGCTCATCCGGTTTCCCGACGAAAATTGGGGGAAAATTTTCCAGCAACGCGGCGTAGCCGCCGGTCGGGCGAGCAATCGTGAACTCTCCGGCTAGATAGACTTCGATTATGTAGCGGTCCCCGGCGGCGTTGACCTCGACGTACTCGTAGTCTCCGAACGGTCGGCGGTCTTTTTTCTCGCACTTCGACTTGCAGAGTCCTGTAATTGATGAACGAAATTAGGTTTGAATTGGAATTAATTTGAAGAGATAATTTAATCAATTAATTATTAAAATGGGAGAAACTCACCGGCGTCGAAGCCTCTGCTGCGCAACCGAGAAACTAACCGCCGTTTAAAATCCGGCGACGAGGTTTTGCTGCGGCCGTTAATTTCTCTGCACGCCTTCTCTACCTCTGAGTGGATTCTTCTTCGAACGGCGTCGTTTTCTCCGCCGAATAAAATGTTTAATAATTCTCGAGACTCCGAGTTGCTTTCCATCTCGCGATCATCATCATCATCGTCCAACAGATTGTTACTCCGATCTTCATCCCGATCATCGCCGTTTCTCTGTTCTCTGATTTCTCTCTCTAGAAACGAATTTACGAGATCGGACAAATCCGCCGAGCTCGCATCCTCGCTGCCATCGCTGATCCTCGAGAACTTATCGAAAGCGGCCGCAACTCTTCTGAATCTCACCGGAATCGTCATAATTTCTGGTAATTGAAACTCTATTAGAGAAAGAAATAAAAAAGGGGATAAGATTTGGATGAAGACAATCCAAATGATATTTGTGCTTTTATGTTGGTGAGAGAGAAAAGAAGGATGTTGTTATAGCGTCGTAATTATGTGAAATGATGTTAAAATATATATATATTTGCTGGATATATATATAGGGCGAGATAGAGAGGCACTAGCTCACACGTAAAGTCGCGCGCAGCATATTTAACGCATGAATACTTCTTACTTATTTGTAATTGTACGCACAAATGAACCAACAGCCAAAACACGGACCAGGTACAGAATGTAGTGGGACAATATTTGAATAAAATACATGCGAGTTTATTGTGTGTTGTCCTGATTATTCCAATTTCTGGTCCTTATCTTCTTTTAATATATCAGACAAGACATGGGAGTTTTTCCCTTTTTAATTATTATTTATCATTATTATTTAAAAAAAAAATCGATATAGGGTGATTCATATCTACGTCTCCACCAGTACTTTCTTTCTCTTTTAAAATACACATTCCCTCCCGCAAAATAGCCCATTACCATCTAACATGTCATTAATATTTTTACTTTCATGTATCTTTAATTAATATTTTTAAAATACTATTTTCTACATGCTAAATTGAAACTGATGATTAGATTTCAAAATCTTAAAATGACAATTAGTGACCGAGGGGCACCCAGGGCTCTATAATTTTTGCAATTTTTTGACACATGAGAAAACATGCTGAATTAATTGTTCATTAAAAAATTCGGGATGTGCGAAATTGGCGCACGCCCGTTCATTTGTTTAAAATCTTTACGCTCCTGGATTTCCACAGGTGATGTGGAGTCTCGAAACTGTCAGCTCATTGGATTGATAAGTTACTACATGCTGCTAATTACCAATTTATTACTAAGCACCATAACTATTGTTTGGCAAGGCAAAATCAAATTGTCTTCAAATTTGTATTTATCCTCATTCTCAAATCAATTGATTCAGTTGAATTTCTATTGAGTGAAAGAAAAGCGATTAATGGCGGCAATTGGATATAAGTTTTCTTTTTTCTCATATCGTTTCATTAGAGAATATATTGAAAAATAAATTCAGGGAGATCAAAATTTTTTGGTGAGATGTTGATTAAATATAATTTGTGTTTTTAGCTAAGTGTTTGATAAAATTTTTTTTGGTAAAATGATTTTCAATAGATCGCAAGTTTTTACATGATAAGTTAATGATAGTTGAAATACGAGAGAGAGAAAATAAAATAAGGCTTTGCATTGAGAAGTTATAGAGAATTGAAATAAATGATAAATTAAAAAAAAAATATTTTAGAGAAACAAACGAATTTTAATTTTTAAATCATAAATAATCATATTTTTGTCTCTTTTTTTTTCCTGACTGATGGAGGATTTTTTTTTTTCTTTTAATATCTAATCGTCACGTTAATCCTTGCATGCAAATGTAATACCAACTCACATCCTATTTAAGAAGTGTCGCCCAATATAAAACTTCTACACAATACATAATGTACTTGGCCAAAGTTACATCCCACGTACAATCGCTTGCGATGTATCTAATTATAATTGATGATTGGGGAGGTGACACTTCAAACATTTGGTCAGATTACAGTATCTCATGCTGGCTTACAGTTTAGAGGTACTAAACCAAAAGAAAATATATATAAAAAACCCAAACACTTCTAAATGTATACTACGAAACTAAAAGAAAGATCAATAAAATAATACTTGTAACCATCAAAATTGAAAATCCATTACATTTCGGATCAAATCTGTTTTTCTAACACTTTCGAATATAAAATCAAGAATTAAACTTCTGGCATTAATTTGTATAATACATCTTGTTCAATATTATATAGATAATAGTGTTAATTCATTCAACTTATCTTACGATATAGTTAATCTTACGATATAGTTAATCAAATGATAATTTTTTTTTTCAATTTTAACTTTAAGACCATCTATCCAATACAAAATTCCTTCGATGGAACTGCAAACGCAAACTCATTTTTGAGTTTGTAGCAGATTATATTTCTCTCTTCGGCAGATTACGTTTGCGCCGTAACAAACGCAAATCAGATTTTATCTATTTAGTTTTTGCAAATTAACCTTTTATATTTAACTAATTACAAAGTAACCCTAACATATTATAATAATTTTATTATTTATGCTTTAATTTAATTTTTTTCTTACTTGATAAGTATTTAAGTTTCTTACATATATATTATTGTCTTTTCATTTTTTTTAATAATATGTTTATTAAGAGTGTAAGTTAATTTATAGCTAAGGATTGAAGAACACCGTTGAAAAATAAAATTAAATTCCTATACTTATTATATAAATTAGAAACCATAACAAAAACAAAATAAAGAAAATATATCAAATAATACATTTATTATTTTGATATTTATCTTTATGTATTTCATTTATATATATATGTTTATTATGAGATATATTTTACCATTTTATAAATCGTAAAGTTGTATTATTTAACATTAGTTAATGTTTTTCTTTATTTATATGTTTCTTAAAATTAGTGTTAATTAATATTAACAATATCTTTTTGATTTATATGTCCAACCTTTATGCATATAATTTTTTATAAGATGTTTATTATATAAGGCAATTATATTACTTGAGAAAAATTTTTTAATTAGGAATAAATTAGACATAAAATATCACATCTTATTCAAAACAAAATAAAAAATCTCCTCATTCATATATTCAAGAAAATGCCACTTTTTGGAATGTCAAAAGTGTTATGAACTAGAGGAAAAAATAGAGAAAGTATATAGAAAATGAATCCTTAGGTATATTTCATTATAACTGTGGAGACTTCCAATGGTACAACCGTAATTATATAATATTATCAGGAAAAAAAATAGTCATTCACACTATCAATAATAAATACATTTACTATGCATGAATAGTAAAGTGGTTGGGAATTTATAACACTCCACCTTGAATGACAATTTACATAAATATTTCATGAACTAGTTGAAGAAAAAGCCAATGGGCAAAAAACTTCCAAACTGTTCGTAGTAGAGCTTGTGTCAATAATATAATATTGTAACATGACGTTTTTAGGATAACTATGTGGGACAAAACCTGAGCAATGTGGATGTGTAAAGTCACTCCCCCTCATATTGATCATTCTTGTAGGAGTAATCATGTGTTACCTCATTAAAACATTGTCAAGAAAACACTGTGAGAAAAACTTGATCGAAGGAAAAAGAGTACAACTACTCCATCTTATTTAATATCCTTGAGGAACTGTACTACTTTCTTCTTTATTCCTCATCATATCATGAATATTTTTCGTTAAAATCTTATTAGAAAAAACTCAGTGGGGAAAATCCTAATGAATGAAAAATTGTATATAATCACAAACGTATATAACTAATTGCATAATCACAACATGTAAAAAATATCTACAAAATAACATATATGTTAAACACAACTAGGGGTGTAAGTGGGCCGAGCCGGCTCGTGAGTTATTCGGGATCGACTCGAGAAAAGCTCGAAATCGACTCGAGTTTAATCGAGCCGAGTTCGAGCTCGAGCTACTCGATTATGTATCAAGCTCGAACTCAAGCTTAGTAATACTTGACTCAATAATCTCGCGAGCCTAATCGAGCTTTACTATATTTACCATTTTATCCTTATTATACTCACTTATTTACATATATACCCTAAATATATAATAAAAATTAATATTAAGTATTTTAATTTATACTTTTTAGGTTTTTATATTAATATTATGTAATCGAGCCGAGCCGAGCTCGAGCTTGTCGAGTTTTCAAACGAGCCGAGCTCGAGTTTGAGAAACTTGAGTTCGTTCGAGTTCGAGCCAAGCTCGAGCTTCGAGTTTTGCAGTCGAGCTCGAGCCTGACAGTGTTCGGCTCGATTACACTGCTAAACACAACAACCACGTACCAATTACCACGGTATTTCAAAACCACCATCACCAACAATTTAAAACATTTTAAAATCACCATCATTTTTTTAAAATAATTTTAAAAACCGTTATTGGAGGGACGAAACCTCCCGGCCGGCGCCGTACACCACGTCATCATCAACGTCTTCCCAAGCCAATTCCAACATCATTCAATCACAATTAAACCATAACAACAAACCATAACATACATTAAATTAACATAACCGATTACCACAGCATTTAAAATCCACCATCGCATAAAATTTAAAAGATAATTGCATAATTGAACTCTTAATGAACAATAACGAACCCTAACTACATAATCGAACCCTATTTGAACTAACTATATAATTATTCTTAAACTGAACAATAATTATATAATTATTCCTTAATCGAATCCTAATTATATAATTATTTCTAAATCAAAACTTAATTGTATAATTATTTTTAAATCGAACCATAATTGTATAATTATTTCTAAATCGAACCCGAATTGTATAATTATTTCCAAATCGAACCCGAATTGTATAATTATTTCTAAATCGAACTCTAATTGTATAATTATTTCTAAGTCGGACTCTAATTGTATAATTATTTCTAAAATCGAGCCATAATTATATAACTATTTCTAAATAGAACCTTAATTATATAATTATTTCTAAATAGAACCCTAATTGTATAATTATTTCTAAATTGAACCCTAATTATATAATAATTTCTAGATCGAACCCTAATTGTATAATTATTTCTAAATTGAACATTAATTGTATAATTATTACTAAATTGAACTCTAATTGTATAATAATTTCTAAATCGAACCCTAATTGTATATTTATTTCTAAATCAAACCTTACTTTTATAATTATTTCTAAATCAAACTCTAATTGTATATTTATTTCTAAATTGAACCCTAATTGTATAATTATTTTAAATCGAACCCTAATTTTATAATTATTTCTAAATTAAACCCTAATTGTATAATTATTTCTAAACCGAACCCTACTTTTATAATTACCCCTAAATCGAACCCTAATTATAAACAAAACCCTAAAACTAACCCTAAAATTATATTAATTACAAAACCAAAAAAAGGGGATGCGGGGGGTTACCTTGGCTGGCGGTGGTAGTGGCGAGCGGTGAGAGGCTGTGGAGGAGACAGCGGCGGCAAGCGTGCTAGCGGCGAGCGGCAGCAAGAGCAACGGAGGGCGGCAAATCTTTTTTTTTCTTGCTTTGGTTCAGAGTGAGCAGCGGGGGCTGTCCCGCTGCTGTTTTAATTAACAAGACCGAGGGCAACAGTGCCATCGGAAAAGCCTTCGGTAATACCGAGGGCAATTCTTCCCCTCGGAAGATTTCCGATGGCAAATTATTCCCCTCGGTTTTTCCGAGGGGAAAATCTTCCCATCGGTATTTTTAATTAAAAAAATTAAAAAAAATAGAAAATACGTATTTAACGATCAACACCCGAGTCTCGTGGTTCCATGATATCGAGACGCACCCCGTGCCACCCCGTTCGTACAATGATAGGATTTTTTTTTATTTTTACTAATTTTCTATTTTTTTGTATATTTTATTTAAAATCGAAAAAAATAGAAAACGCGTATTTACCGATCAACAATCGATCCTCGTGGTTCCATCATCGAGACGCACCCCGTGCCACCTTCACAAAATCATGACGCTTCGTTGCTTCGCGTTTCCAACCGAACAAGTTGATCGATCGATCGTATCTTGGTTGTTGGTCTAATTACATGACACGTGTAAATACGCATATGCTTGTTGTTATCTTTTAATCAGAATCGGGTGAAAATCACCTCACGTGCCTAAAATGATAGGATTTGTTTTATATTTATGATTTTTCTATTTTCTATGATTTATTATTTAATTTTAAAAACACCGAGGGGATTATTTCCCCTCGGGATTTCTGAGGGGAGTCTATTTCCCCTCGGGTTTTTCTAATTTAAAAAATTGAAAAAAATAGAAAACGCGTACTTAACGATCAATCTCGTGGATCTATGAATCGAGACGCACCCCGTGCCACCTAGGGATGGCAATTTCGGCCCGCCCTGGCCCGAGCCATTTGGGGCGCCCCGCCCCGTGCCTCGCGGCGGGGCGGGTCCGGGTACAACTTCCGCCCTGCGAGTACTCGGCCCGCCCCGCCCCCTAAAATATTTTTATTTTTTTTATATTTTTTATATGTTACATATATATAATTTATATGATTAATTTATATTTTTATACACTTAATATTATATTTAACATTTATACATTGATAACGATATTTTTTATAAATAATTTACATTAATAAAATAATATAAATGATAAATAAACTAATAAATGTATAATAAATTTAATTTTTTTGGTTTATTTGTTTTTTTATTAAATTTGTAGTCTTATATTTAACTTTTATATTAATATATCTGATTTTTTGTATTAATTATAATAGATACTTTATAATAGAAAATAAAAAATTATATAGTCGGGTCGCCCCGACCCGGCCTGTGAGGTTGATGGGGCGAGTCCGTGTCTCGTAGTACCCAACCCGCCCCGCCTCATTGCCGTCCCTAGTGCCACCCCGTCCGTAAAACGATATGATTTTTTTTAATGGCAAACACTTGCGTTAGGCTAGATTGACGGGTCATGACCCGTTAGACCATCTGACCCGATATTATAATGTATTGATTCTTGTACTATGATGTATTGATTTTTCACTCGAAAGTATTGAATTTTCATAAATCTCTGATCCGTGCTATGATGTATTGATTTTTATATTATGATGATTGGTAATATGATGTATTGGTTATTCACTGTAATGTATTGACTTTTATACTATGATGTATTTGTATGAAATTTTGGCCTAACGGATGATCCGTTAGTGCGGCCTAACTGGAGTGCTGCCCTTTTTTAATTATTACTAATTTTCTGTTTTCTCGACTTTTTTATTTAAAATCGAAAAAAAATAGGAAACGCGTATTTACCACCCTATCCCCGTGGTTCCATGACATCGAGACATGTAAATACGCACATGCTCGTTGATATTTATCAATCGAAATCGGGTGAAAATCACCCCACGTGCCTAAAACCGAGGGGACTAAATTTCTTCAGTTTTTATATTATTTTTATTATTTTTATTTTCTTTATTCTCGAAAAGCCGAGGGGACTAAATTCCTCTCGATTTTTTATTATTTATTTTTTTTTCGATTTTTTTTATTCTCAAAAAAACTGAGGGGACTAAACTTCCCTTAGTGTTTCTAAGGGAAATTTATTCCCCTCGATTTTTTATTATTGTTTTTTTATTTCTTTTTATTTAAGAAAAACGAGGGGATTAAATTCCCCTCTTTTTTATATTTTTTTTGTTATTTTTTATTCTCAAAAAAATCGAGGGGAACGATTTTCCCTCGAAATTTTCGAGGAGAAATCGTTCCCCTCGGGTTTTTTCTGACGGTAAATTTGTCCCCTCGGTATTTCTGAGGGAGATATTCTTTCGCTAATGTTACTCTCGAAAACTTTCAGTATTGCCTTCGTTAATTATGGCGACAAACATTGGCGTTGTGTTTTTGATAGATTTATTGAAGGGAGTCTTACCGAGGGTATAATCCTTCGGTAATGCCCTCAATAATTCCCTCGGGATTTACGAGGGAAATATTTCCCTCGGTAAATTACTATTTTTTCTTGTAGTGAAAGTTACTTCATTTTTGAGTTTGAGATGAGGGAATGGTTGGATGAAAGAAGGTAATTCCTTGCCTTTTCATTAGTTTCCGTCACCATTTATACAATGATTATACAAATTAGTAGGCTAAATCATAGGAAGCTAATTAAGGTTAGGATGCAGTCTAGGAAACTAATTATACCTAATTTGACTAAAACAATATATGTCA
Organism: Phtheirospermum japonicum; assembly: GCA_014905375.1. Classification (NCBI taxonomy): domain Eukaryota; kingdom Viridiplantae; phylum Streptophyta; class Magnoliopsida; order Lamiales; family Orobanchaceae; genus Phtheirospermum; species Phtheirospermum japonicum. The sequence continues at coordinate 155,014 of BMAC01000700.1, forward strand.
AATATATTTAACATACTCCCGCAGTCGAAGCGGGAGGTGTGCGGACGCTTAGACTGTCCCGAAAATCTTCAAACAGTACTAGTGGTAAACCTTTAGTGAAGATGTCCGCTATCTGATACCGTGATGGTACATGTAAAACTCAAACTTGGCCATGGGCCACCTTTTCACGCACAAAATGAATATCCATCTCAATATGTTTGGTGCGCTGATATTGAACCGAATTACCAGAAAGGTATATGGCACTCACATTATCACAATACACAAGCGTGGCCTTCTTAATCGGACAAAGTAACTCCAAAAGAAGATTTCGAAGCCAACAAGACTCGGACACCACATTAGCCACCCCTCAATACTCGGTCTCGGCACTAGAGCGGGAGACAGTGGGTTGTCGTTTGGACGACCATGAAACCAAGTTGTCACCCAAAAACACACAATAGCCCGATGTAGAGCGTCTCGTATCCGGACAACCTCCCCAATCCGCATCGGTATATGAGATAAGAGTAGATGTTGAGGATGGAAAGAGGTGCAAGCTGTGATGTCGAGTACCCTGAATGTACCTGACAATACGCTTAAGAGCAAGCATATGAACAACTCTCGGGGTATGCATATGTAAGAAAACATGTTGCACAGCATAAGAAATATCTGGTCTCGTAAACGTAAGATATTGGAGATCACCTGCAAGGCTTCGGTAAAGAGTGGGGTCCTCGTATAAATCCCCAGAGACGTCACTCATCTTGGATTTCGTATCAACCGGAGTGGAAGAGGATTTACAAGACGACATCCCTGCACAATCAATTATCTCCTCGGCATATTTTCGCTGTGAAAGAAACATACCATCTTGGTGTCTCGTCACTGCCACCCCAAGAAAATAACTCAAGGGACCAAGGTCTTTCATAGCAAATTCGGAGCTAAGATGGTCCATAATAGAGCACCGGAGCCCATCAGAAGAAGCAGTAAGTATGATATCGTCAACATACAATAAAATATAAGCCATATCAGTCCCCTTACTGTAAATAAATAGCGAGTTGCCACACTTACTATTGAAGAAACCAATGGAAACAAAAAAATCAGTAAATCGCTTATACCAAGCTCGGGGAGCCTGCTTAAGCCCATATAATGATTTACGTAATAGACACACATAATCTGGAAAATTTTGATCCCGGTACCCCAATGGTTGATGCATGTATACTGTTTCCAAAAGTTCACCATGAAGGAAAGCATTTTTAACATCCAGCTGATGAATGGGCCATGCCTTGGATAGAGATAGAGCCAGAACCGTGCGAATAGTTGCTGGCTTGACTACTGGACTGAAAGTCTCGCCACAATCAATGCCAACCTATTGAGTCTTCCCATCACCTACAAGACGGGCTTTATGCCTCTCAAGCACACCATTAGAATTTTCTTTATGAGTAAAAATCCACATAGAACGAATAACATTCACTCCATTAGGACGGGGCACCAACTCCCACGTCTTATTTTTAATAAGAGCATTATATTCATCATCCATAGCCAATTTCCAATTCGGGTCACGAAGTGCCACTATCGGATTACGGGGTAAAGGGGACCTCGAAGCGAAAGTGTTTAAGGCTTGGTTTTTCTTATTTGGATTAACAATACCCCGTTGACTTCGGGTCACCATTCGGGCTGCTGGGAAGGAGGAGAATGAGCAGGTGGGGTAGGTGGGCTGACCGAAAGTGGACCAGCAGACTGCGCTGGTGGGCCACTAGAATTCCCTTTTGGGCGTGGGCTTGCTGGAGCGAGAAGAGAGGTAGGACCAGCGCGCGGGTTTGCTGGAGCTGGACGTGGGCCTGTGGGATTTAAAATCGAGGAAGGGACCAGGCTTGGGCTTGGGCCTGCTGGAATTCCCAATAAAGGATTAATTTCCTCATTAGGCTTGTCATGTTGTTGGACCATTTTTGTATGAGAGTGTGGCTGGTTTCGTAAATGGTGAAGAATATACGGTGATATGTCATCATCCTAAAAATTATAAGAATTACGAGTAGGTGTATGCATGGTATCAAACGGAAAGACCTGTTCATCAAAAATAACATGACGACAAATGATTATTTTATTTGAAGATAAATCATAACACTTGTTTCCACGATGATGTGGCGGGAATCCCAAAAATACACACGAAGTAGAACGGGGCTGTAATTTATTGATAGTAGTTGAGGGAAAAAGAGGAAAGCATAAGCACCCAAATACCCGGATATGAGAATATGAAGGATTTCTTTTATAAAGTATTTGAAGGGGAGAGGAATGACCCAAAATTTTGGACGGGAGTATATTGAGAAGATACATAGACATTTGCAACGCATGATGCCAAAAAGAGGGAGGAAGAGAAACATGCACATGAAGTGTACGAATGATATTATTTATGGTGCGAATTTTCCGTTCAGCTTTACCATTCTGAGAGGATGTATGTGGGCACGAAAGACGAAATGACATTCCATTAGTTTTACAAAACTCCCAAAAATCATTGTTGTCAAATTCCCTCCCATTATCGCATTGTATGGTTTTGACCTTTCTCTCAAATTGGGTGAAAATATATTTTTTAAAAACTAAAAAAGTCTGAAAGACATCTGACTTCTTAGCCAATGGGAACGTCCATAAATAATTCGAATAATCATCCAAAATCAACATATAATATTTGTGACCGGCAGAGCTCAAAACAGGAGAAGACTAAAGATCAGTATGAATAATATCAAACGACAAACCTGTGCTTGAAGAGAGTTAAATGGCAATTTTATATGTTTTCCCAACACACAAGAACGACAAATACTAGGACTAGAAATACGAGTACAGTCCACACTTTTATTGACTCGAAGAGCATTTAAAATAGAAACCCCTGGATGACCCAAACGATCATGCCAAAGTGTAGACGACAAAGCTGCAAAAGTGGAATTAGTGGCTTGATTGTTGATAGAAGAAACAGGATAAAGATCACCCTTACTCGCACACCTCATTATCGGTATCCCGTCTGAAAATCCTTCACAGAAAACCCAAAGGGATCAAACTCAACAGTCACAGAATTATTAGTAGTAGATTTTCTAACATATATGAGATTTTTAATAAGGTTTGGAGCATGAAGGACATTTTTTAAAGACAGTGAACGATTAGGAGAAAGAAAATCCGAGTGACCGTAACCACGAATTGGAATTGACTGTCCATTACCAACAACAATAGCATTATGATGATTGCTCAAATTAAAATAAGATGATAAAGTACCCGGTGAGGACGTCATATGAGAGGTAGCTCCGGTGTCCATGTACCACGATTGATTTGGTGGATTAAGAGTCATCGTATGCATCGCTGATTCAATATCCATCGGGGTGTAGGGAGTGGGCTGGACGGCGTAAGAAGTGACATGGGCTTGAGGCTGCTGTGGATGAGAGCCTAATATTCCAGATTGTGGGCGGGGGTATTGGGCTGGACGGGTCCAGTTCTGTGTTGGAAAAGGACATGGAGGGGTGGCCCATGATTGAGGAGATGGCGCCCAGCCCCATTGCTGCCAAGGTGGAGAAGCGGCCCACTGCTGGCTCGCATACTGCTGCTGCTGGCCCGCATACCGCTGCTGCTGTTGTCCACGTCCCCAACCACCCCCACGGCCGTTTCTTCTCCCTCCGTGCTGGTTCCGATTGCCCCCGTTGTTGCCTTTGAGACCACCAGGATTTTTCCTAGCATTGTAATACTTACCCCGAGGCTGCCCCGTCTGGTCAGACGCGGATCCATCAGAAAAGTCAAAGTTTTGGGCAGCGACCATGGCTGAGTCGGACCCAAACGCTGCCTCCTTTGCCATCCCAGCCTCCTCTAAAGTAAGCATAGAACGAGCCTGGTAGAATGAGGGTAATGGGTTGCTCTGTCGAATTAAAGTGACGACACCTCGATAGGCTGTGGTGAGTCCCGAAACAAGTTGAAGGACCAGCCTGTTATCCGAGACCTCTGCGCTGACATTCTTCAGTTGGTCCGCGAGCCATTTGAGCCGCTGGCAATAAGCAGAGACATTGGGAAAACTCTTCATACGCACGTGAGCGAATTCTTGTTCAATAGTTACGGCTCGGGAATGCTTGTTATCCTGGAAAATATCACGTAAGTGAGTCCAAGCTTCCATCGCCGTAGTATCCGGCTCAATAATAGTATGCAAAAGGTCACTCGATATGGTGGCATAGATCCACGAGAGGACCGTTGCATCGAGAGTTGACTAGAGGTCTTTATCATCTTCGGACAAGGCCGGAGTCGGCTCCTTCCCTTTATTAAAGGGGATGATATGGTGTAACACCTTGTGTGACCTCGCCGTCACCTTGAAAAGTTCCGCCCACGTAGAATATTGCACATTCTCCATTTCAAGGGTGATGGAGATATGGTTCCGAATATTAGAGACCGCAAGGGCTGGGTGAAAAGAATTCTTTGAGGCTGACATAGTAGAGAGAAAGAAAAATGGATCGGAGAAGAAGAAGATGTGGGCGGCCAAGAGTTAGGGTGCAGCGAAAGAGATCGTAAAAAAACCTACTTTCTCTTGATACCATGAAAGAAGGTAACCCCTTGCCTTTCTCATTAGTTTCCGTCACCATATAGACAATGATTATACAAATTAGTAGGCTAAATCGTAGGAAGCTAATTAAGGTTAGGATGCAGTCTAAGAAACTAATTATACCTAATTTGACTAATACAATATATGTCTAATATATTTAACATGGAGATGGCATGAGAAACCCATTTTTGCAGAGAAATTTGTGACTAATAGAGTCAAGAACAAATTGTATAAATGATGAAATTAAAAGTGTTTTACGAGTTCATTTGAGCTTCTTACAACTTTACGCATATCAAGAAGGTGGATACAAAGCTAAATGAGCGAAAAATATTTGACCTTTGTTATATTAAAAAATAAAAAGGACTATTACAACTTTGAATGCATTGACTCATTATTTCTAGACATTTTCTTATACCATACGCGGTCACATATATATATTAGAGTAGGTCTCCTATGTAACCATTACATAAATCATTATTAGTGTGACATGTTCATTTTTTTCGTTAATACAGTCACTTTTAGTAATAAAAGTGTCACTTTTGCTAAAAAAAAAGAAGAAGGTAGTTTTACATATTAATCAAGAATTTATGTAAGTGAAATAATAGAGTTATATTTTCCTTTAATATTATCACTTTTGGGTCTAAAAATGTTACTTCACGTCTTCAATAAAAAATTATCAAATTTTTTTACAAGTATCACTTATGACTTTACAAATGTTAATTTGAATCTTAAATAAAATCTCTTTTTAAGAAGTGTGACTCTTGATCTTAAATGTATCACCTTGCAATTTACATGTTAAATAATTATATATTAATTAAATATATAAGAGTGATACATTTATAATTAAAAAGTGATAAATTTAAGAGGAAAAGTGACTATGTCACGGATTATTTTAATGATCACGTACAAATTTTTGTTTATCTATTATACTAAGAATAACTACAAAAACTATAACATAAAAAACAGAATTGCACAACGTAATCAAACAAATAATAATATATATATATAAGTTATTTAAAATGACTTTGTGATTTTAATAACTTCATATGCTATAAATATAAGAAATAAAAAAGAGCTCATACAAATTATATCATTATATATGGTAATTAATGGCGGATGTACATGTATCCTTTGAAAGGGCATGGTCTCCCCAAAATTTCCAAAACATCTATTATTATATAGGATTACTTTTTTGCATTATCATTATATAATAGCTGGCCTCCCGCTTATTATATTTTCACAAGTTGGTCAATTGGTTATCATATCTTCGATTCTATCCCAAGGTTCAAGAATCAACTTAACATAATTTGTTTATTTTATTTTTTCCATTCATTCCTTTTCTAATGTTTTTTTTACCTATCCCATTATAAACAACATAGACTCAGCAACAAAATATAAATTCTTTCATTCCTTTTCTAATGTTTTTTTTTTTCACCTATCCCATTAATAACATAGACTCAACAACAAAATATAAATCCTAGAGCACATTTTGGATTTTAATTTTTGTAGTCTCAGCAGCAAAAACTAAATCCTAGAGTACATTATTAATATTAAATCTGAATTTCAATTTTTTTAATCTTAGCAACATTGTTCGTGTTACTTTTTGTTTTAAAACTCACCAAATTTTATATATGTGTGTGTGTGTGTGTGTGTGTGTGTGTGTGTGTGTGTGTGTATAAATATGATTAGGTTCAAATGAGAATCATGTCCTTATATGTGTACTTAGGTTCAATTATGAGCCTTAAATCTAATTAAATGGATGGATCAGATTTTTTGTGTATTTTCTTATTTGATTAAAAGCATTAGGATTGTATAATAAAAGCAGTGATGGTGTATATAACTAAAATATTAATAAAGCACTGTGATTGTATAATAAAAGTACTGATGGTATGTAATAAAAGTATTAGTTTGCAGGTTCACATATAATTACATGGTTCCCTTTGAACCCACCCCTATATATATATATATATATATATATATATATATATATATATATATAGGATTGGGTTCAAAGGGAACCATGTAATTATATGCGAACCTAGGGACTCATCTTGACCATTAGATTGGATAATCTTGATGGTTGAGATTATGGCATGTCAGCATGGTAATAATTTTAAAAAATTCATTAAATAATTAAAAAGGGTATTTTGGACATATAACAACGTTTATGAAGAGCACTAAATTGCTTTTTAGAAAGCACAACGAATATATAACTGCAAATTCAAAAATTTATAATAAAACTCAAATCTTCAACGAACCATAACTTTTTTAATTTTTATTCATTTTTAATGAAATATATATCAAATTAATTACATTCTCAAGATCTACGATTTAAGATACATATTGCATATTTAAAAATGTAAAAATAAATAAATATAATTAAATTTAAAAATCTGAATATTAAAAGCATTGTATATGACTATTTATAGCACTACACAAGTTTTCAGCAGTGTTTTTTTTTTTTTTTTTTATGTTGGCAGTGCTAGTTTTTGGGAGTGCTTTCTTAATATTGTTGCGGCGCTTTTTTTACTACACTACCACTGCTTTTTATTTTTCAAAAAGCACCGGGGCCCCAATTCAAAAAAGCCTTGGTCGCCACCCAGTGCCTCTGCCGATTTATCCCCAAAGCACCGGGGACACCATCAACAACACATCGCCAACAACCATCAACACCATCGCCATCACTCATCAACAACCATCGAACCCCAAACGGCGACAGCCTGCTACCACCAGGACGGCCCGAGTCCAGGCCCCGAGTCGCCGTCCGAAGAGCCACAACAACCACCACTAATCACCTTCAATTCGAACCGCTGCCGAAACCCACCGCCACCTTCAATTCGAACCACCGCGCGGAGAACCCCAAACCTCCGTTCTAGCCAAAACCCCACTCAATGATTTCAGTATTTTTCACCAAACTCACATCATCCAAAAACACCAACATCAACAAACCTTCTCGGCCTCTCTGAACCAAATCAAAACCGAAATAACAACCAGCGAGCACAGACTCTACCAGCGCAATCACAGACTCTACCAGCACGGCCCGTACACCATTACTGCCCATCTCGGCTGAAACCCACCGCCGGCGGCGACAACCGACAACCACCACCAACCACGAGAGAGCTCTCCGGCAAGGACCGAACCAGCAACAACGATGGCTGAGAGACTCGCGTTCGACCCTGGCGCCTCCTTGCTAGCTCCCTTCACCCCGAGCAGGTTGAGGCACGCCGATTGGGACGCCATCTGGGTCCCACCCCCGACGGTGCCGACCTCAATGGAAAGCATGGTCACGGAGACGTGGAGGCGAAAACAGACGGCGATGGCGACGGCTCCAGCTGATGGCGTTCGGCTCCACGGCGATAGCACTCCAGCGGTGACCGTCGCGTTTGGCTCCATCAGCCGATTTGGGGAGAGAGAGAGGAGTTTCAGCGCTGATTTGGGGGAGAGAGAGATGAGTTTCAGCGGCCGATTTGATAGGGTTTGGGGTATATACGGGAAGGGAGTTTCAGCGGCCAATTTGGTGGAGAGAGAGGGGAGTTTCAGCGGGCCGATTTGGGCGGTTTCAATTGGGCGATTCCGGCAACCGCCGCTGAGGCGGCCTTGCTAAACAAATATGAGGCGGCGAATGATATTTTAGGGTTCAAGGTTTCGGGGAAAATGGGGACCAGATTTGTCGTGTTGAATGTGAGGTTTGGTGGAAAACGGTAGTTGATTTGGGTTTAATATGACGAAGAGTGTTTGTAAAATTACCTAAAAGCCCTTTTCTTTCCATATATATAATTTAATAAATTTAAAAAATAGAAAAAACTTGGTCCACACATTTTATTAGATCTACGGTCTAGATTGGTCCCTAGGTTCGCATATATTGATTTTGAACCCAATCCTATATATATATATATATATATATATATATATATATATATATATATATATATATATATATATATATATATATATATATATATATATATATATATATATATATATATATCGACCCTATATTACTAATTAAATACACACTGTGATCTCCTGCTTCCACGTGTTTCGCTACCTGATTTTTCTTCGTTTCTATCTCTGCTATTTTTCTTTTATTTATAATTAGGTTTGCAGTTTCTTTTATTACTGTCTCCTATTCCCACGTATGAAAAATATTATCTCTGCTATTTTCCTTTTATTTACATTTAATTTTTCAATTTCTTTTCTTTCTCTCCCTTATCCCATTTAATTTTGCAATTTCTTTTCTTTCTCTCTTATCCCACTACAAAAGTAACACAATTTAATGGTGTTCACGGTCCATGTCTCTGTTTATATTTAGTCTTGAAGTTTCTTTTCTTCCTCTTCACCGATTCCCACGTACAACAAAAATATCACAATCTAAACTATAAATCTCCCAAAAAAAAATCTTCCACCCGATGAAATAACCAAATAAACAATAAATAAATGTATTGAAACAACACTATCTCTCAATCTATCCTTATCTCATATCACCAATTTTATAAAATGTTGATTAGAAAATTTCACAAATTTTTAGATGGACATTAGTGAAGATTTTAGAAAGAATTATTTAAAAGAAATAATTGTAGTTCTTTTCTCTCCTATTCCCACCCACGTACAACAAAAAGAATATCACAATTTAAACGATTATTTGAGAAAAGAAAAACACTCATATGAAAAATGATGAAAATAATTGTAATGTACAACGAAAACTATCTCTCTCATATCCCACGTACAAAAAGAATATCACAATTTAAACGATTATTTGAGAAAAGAAAAACACTCATATGAAAAATGATGAAAATAATTGTAATGTACAACGAAAACTATCTCTCTCATATCCTACGTACAAAATATCACGATTTAATGTTGTTCACAGTCCATGTCTCTGTTTATAGCATCTCCAATGCTATACTTTCGACGTAATAAAAATTAGCCACATCAGCAATTTAGAAAGTGTATAAATAAATCACTCTCCAATGCCTAATGTCGTGGGTAATGTTATAGTGACGTGGAAGAAAAAAACCCCAACAGTGTCGAGACCTCTGTTTGATATCCGAAACCATGTTAAACAGTCGGAGTCAGCATAATGTTCAGAAATTCTAGAGAATTCTCGAGCGCACACATCTTAAAATTCGGGGAAAATAATTGGCAGTGAATTTTTTGGGGAAAATAATTTATCACGCCCTTTTGATTATATATCCTAATTTTTTTTTTATCTCGAAACGGGAATTTTCCAATCATTTTTATTTGCTATGAATTCAGTTTTATTTTGTTATTAATCAAAATAAAATTTACATGTACAAAATTAAGTATGTTGACATTTATGCGTTGGAGAAATATTTTGGGATCAAAATTTGAACCTTTTAACACTTATCTACGTGGATAGACATTGTATTCTTTGAGAGACATCTGTTAAGATTTATTTACTTTCAACAGTGTAGCATTGGTGATGCTCTTATATTTAGTTTTGAAGTTTCTTTTCTTCCTCTCCCACCTATTCCAACGTACAACAAAAATATCATAGAAAAAAATGAAAAAATAATTGTAGTTCTTTTATTCTTCTCTCCTATTCCCACATACAAAAAAAATCACAATTTAAACGATTATTTGAGAAAAGAAAAACACTCATATGAACTCATATGAAAAATGATGAAAATAATTGTAATGTACAACGAAAATATCACAATCTAAACAATTATTTGAGAAAAAATCTCATTAAATAACCAAATAAAAATTGTTTGAGAAAAAAAAACTCTCAAAACGAATCTTCCCACCCGATTAAATAACCAAATAAATAATAAATAAATGTATTGAAACAATACTCATCTCTCAATCTATCCTTATCTCATATCATCATTAGTTTCATCTCTCAATATATTCTTATCTCATATCACCTGCATCATTAGTTTCATCTCTCAATCTATCCTTATCTCATATCACCTGCATCATTAGTTTGAATGTATTGGATAAAATCAATAATTTAAATCCACGTGGGGGATTTTATAAAATGTTGATTAGAAAATTTCAAAAATTTTTTCCAAACATTAGATGGGCATTAGTGAAGATTTTAGAAAGAATTATTTAATATTTATATTTCATGAGAATTCTAGAAAAAAATATTTAATGTATATATTACGATCAAAACTATTTTTAACCCATAATAGAATAAAAATGTTCATTCTAAATAACTATCATCCAATTTTTAACTTTCCATTAATAGAATAAAAATGTTCATTTTAAATAAATAACATCCACTTGATTTTGAAAATAAATAATAAATAAACCTATAATTTTCCATCATCTCCCTCATTCCAACGTAAAAACAAAATTAACAACGGACATAAAAGATTTATTTMATTAAAATATTCCCCTTCCCCACTCTTGTTCGAATATAAAAACAACATTAACACATATATCCTAATTGAACAATGAAATAAATAAAAGAAAAATTACACAATTTTCGATTCATCCATATTCCAATATAAAAATAAGACTACAACGTATCATAAATCTATTTGAATAGAAAACTTCCGATAAATAGGGTAAATAATTGATAAAGGTTTAATATAATAAAGTATTCATCCTTAATAAATACCATTCTACATAATAGTATATTTTTAATTTTTCATAGATTTTGATTTCGGATATTCGGCCAATTTCGTTCCAATAATAAATTTTCCATAATGATTTTAAATTCAGATATTCAGTTAATTCTGAACACACATAACACAACTAAATAATAGTATATTTTTATTGTTTCACATATTCTGATTTCGGATATTCGGTCAATTCTGTTCCAATAATAAATTTTCCATAATGATTTTAAATTCGGATATTCACTTAATTCTGGACACGCATAACACAACTAAATAAATTTCTTATTGACGCGTATGACGACTATAATTCATATGTTGGATGAACTTTAGTTTATTAGAAACTTGGAATTCAAAATATGTTTAATCTATCTCTTATATATAATTTTTTATTGATGCATTTTTATATTGAGAATGTCTGATAATAAATAATCTTATTTCTCCAGACGACTATATATTTGAGTGTTGTTTTTCTCTCGAAGTAATTTGTTTTGTCATATCTATGCATTTTTTCTAAAGTATATAGTGAAACTTATGGTATAAATCTTGATTTTGCTAAATAATAGATTGAAACCGACAATGTAAATTAATGATAGTGAAAGGGTTGATATCATATTGTAATTTATACTTTAAAAATATATTATATACCATATAATTATAATATTTAAAATTATATATATATATATTAAATATTGTAATATTAAATACCCGTGTGTTACACACGGGTATTGTGCTAGTATATATATATATATATATATATATATATATATATATATATATATATATATATATATATATATATATATATCCTCCCCTGATAGTAATCTTAGCAGACCTTTACAAATATGGAGGCACGAGGTGTTCGCCCTATGTGCTATTTCTTAGGACACCTGCTGAGAACCCTTCATAATTGAAAAAAAAAAAAAACATAAAATATATGAGATGAATTTAACTAATGAGTCTTAAATATTTCTAAATTTATGTATTTTGTATAAAATGGGGTGTTTTATAACGACGATAATAGTATTAGAAATAAATAAATTCAAAAAATAAACTAGTCGACAAACTAAACCATCAAAGGTAATATATCTGATAACTAAATATTCTATTCGTCCCATAATTATAACATATTTTGTATATTTGTTCATTTATTTATTTATGTATCATTATTTAAGGCACCTTGATATTAACAATGAATGAATTATTCGTGCTAAAGGAATAGCATAATTGGAAAATGAAGGTAAAATTTAAATTTTTAACTATACTATTTTTTTTATTTTAATATTTGTGAAAATAAAATATATTATTAATTTGGTATGGAAGGAGTACTAAGGGCTGTATTTTAACGATTACCCTCCCGATTATATATATTTTAAAATATGTTTAGTTTCAAAATAAAATATGTTATTAATTTGGTATGGAAGGAGTACTAAGGGCTGTATTTTAACGATTACCCTACCCGATTACCCGATTATATGTATTTTAAAATATTTGTTTCATTAATGAATTATTCATGCTAAAGGAATAGCATAATTGGAAAATGAAGGTAAAATTTAACTTTTCAACTATACTAACTTTTTTATTTTAATATTTGTGAAAGTAAAATATGTATTTTAACGATTACCCTACTCGCTTACTGTTTTGCATGTAATTATTGTATTTTTCTCGTATTTTTAATTAGGTTTTTATTGTGATTTTAACGGTTTTTATGTCGGTTATTTAGGTTTTTAAGTTGTTTTTCTAATCTTGTTGTTTTTCTTATTTCTTGCTAATTTTATGTTTAATTGGGTTAAATGGTTTCAATTAATTTGAGGATTGGTGAAATTCTTGGGTTTTTATGTTCAAAATCCTATTTTTATAGATAAAGGCATTAAGGGCCAAAGTTCAAAGCCAAGTCAAGCCAAGGCGTGCCAAAATCGGTGCCAAAGAGAGGCTCCAAAATGCCAAACTCTCTGGAATACTATCCAGAGCACGCCAAAACCGGCGCCTTGGTCGCCAGCGCCCGCCAAGCAAAGCCAGGCCACGCCCTCTCTCGCCAGCTCTCGCCAGGCCTTGCGCACGCTCGCGCCAAGCAAAGCCAGGCCATGCCCTCTCTCGCCAGGCCTCGCACACGCCCGCGCCATCCGCTCGCCAAGTCCAGCGCCAAGCAAAGCCAGGACACGCCGTCTCTCGCCAAATCCGGTGCCAAGCGATGCCTGCCCACGCCACCTCTCGCCTGCCAGCGCCCAGGCTCGGCCATGGCCGAGCCATCTCGGCGAATTGTGAGCCATGGTCGAGCCAATCATGCCAAAATGAGCCAATATGGTCAACACGGGTCAAAATTGGGTCAAACCCGGGATTTTAAAGGCTTTAAGGTCAAATTGGCCCATTTAAGCCAAAGTAACCTAGAATAAATAGACTTGAACTCTTATTTTTTTAGGATCACTCAAAAATTTCCCAAACTTGCATGGGTTTTGGAATATTTTCTCTCTCTTGTTCTTAGTTTAATTTGGAAGCAATTCCTTGGGTTTGTAAGCTCAAGATGAATCCAAATACTCCTTTGGATTAGCACTTTCATTGTAATTCAATCTTTGGGATTCTCCATTTAATTTTAGTAAGCTTTCCTTTTAATTTCAAACTTTGTTCTTCATTTTCATGCTTGCTCTTCATTTATGCCTTTTCTCTTAGCTACTTGATTTCATGATGAAACATGTGGATTGACTATGGATTCTAGTTGAGTGACACATCTAGGCTATAGATCGGGACCTTGATCATCTTGATTTTGAGTTTTTCTATTGCTTTATTTTGAATTAAATTTCCATGCATAGTTTTATAATGAATCTTAGATCGGTAATCTTTGCATTCTATTCCCAAGATGACTTCGACTATTCC